>OY856387.1:12881554-13166697 GCA_963693495.1 Malacosoma neustria | reverse complement strand
TTTACTGATGCCTCTAAATTTAACATTTCATGATTTGTTGGAGGCAGCAGTATGGATTTCTTAATATAAGATCGTTCTTAATTTCAAAATTCCTCTCTTTATTTTAATGAATCAATTGCTCTACTAACGGGTCTTTCATTAAGCGCTTCCTATCTTTAAATTTAAATAAAACAAAATGTGTGTGAGGTATCATCGAAATGTTTTATTTGTATAAAAGACCTATTGATGCCATTATGTGTAGAATATAACGTCGTTCAAATGTCCGCCACGGCTTCTCTGGGTAGAGCGCAACCGAAATGTCCAATTTTCCATGACTCTGGTGCACAAAACAGGCTGAATTTGACCGATAGCGTAGGTTATGTTGGCTTTGAGGACCGCTATGATTTGTAGCTTATCCTCTAAAAAATTCTCTAAATTCCTCTAAAACCCCACAAGAAAAAGTCTAACGGGGTCAAATCGCACGATCTCGATGGCCAGTTCACACCACCTCCACGTGAGATGACCATGCCCTCAAATCACTCGTGGTAGTGCCTCAAACCCGTCTGGGATGGCGACCACCTTTGGTCTTAATTAAGTACCTATGCCGTAATAACCTTTTGTTCCGGCTTAGTGACCCAAGTTCCTGTACCCTTATTATAGGACAGCAGCGTGTTCGCGATGCCACTGGCGTTGTTTGTTAGATTATGTGTTCTTGGTGTAAGTGTAGTTGGATTTTGCAGTTGTTTAGATTTATCGCGTTGTTTACTTTATTATTTTTTAATTAAATTTTATTATTATTTATTATTTCTTGCAAAGCAAGACTTTACTAATATTGTGTTCATAATGGGCTCTTGGCTGGTCACCTAGGCGTTGCTGACTTACGTTCATTCAGGGTATTTTTCAAAAAATTTATATGAAGTGGTTCTACGTATGAATTGAACTCTGTTTCTAAGTTAGAGAGGAATAAATATTAGTCCTTGGAGCTTGGAGCGTGAAAATATGTTTCGAAATGTATCCTAGCGTTCTAACCAATTTCTTTTTCCTCTAATAAGTTATAAGTTATTATAATTAGTTATTTCCTCTACTAGGTTTCCTCTAATAGGTATAAATAAGAAATAATAGTCACTTTATTAATATGCTTTACTAATATGTGATTGTTGCTACTTTTATTTCAATTTTAATGTAATTGTGAGTTATTGTCCTTTATATGTAATGGATCATTATCGTTTATTTTAGTTTATTGGAATTTTTTATTGGTGTCGCTCATATATATGTGTAGAGTTTAAAAATAGTTGTGTGAAATTGGAATACTTTGTAAACTATGTTGTAGTTGCCCATTAATTACTACCTTTTATTGTCACTGTTGTAGTGTGTGGTGTCGCACCAGAATAGCACCACCCCATCTCCTCCCGTGGGTGTCGTAAGAGACGACTAAGGGATAGAAAGAACGGAGGATGGGCAGCAGCATCTTTCCGTGAGAGCATCACCAACTGCGAATACTGCGATCGCCAACCCGCCTGCCAAGCGTGGCGATTATGGCAAAACCCCCCCCTAAAATGACAGATACACACAGGCCCCGGCCCCTAGTCCCCGGCGGCCCCGTTCGTGGTGGTCACGGTAGCAGCCACATAAGCGACGGGGCAGGGGGTGCGAAGAATCCCCGGGTTCGGATTCGCTACCAAGAACGACGACCTTTGGCCCTGGCAACATACAATGTCAAGACACTGCGGACCAACGAGAAGTTGGAGGAACTGGAGGAAGTTTTGAGCAGACTGCGATGGGATGTTGTGGGGTTATCTGAAGTCCGAAGACAGGGAGAGGACTCAATAATCCTAAATTCCGGAAATCTGCTCTACTTCCGGGAGGGCGACCAACTGTCCCAAGGTGGTGTCGGGTTTCTCGTTCACAAGTCTCTTGTGAACAACGTTACTGAGGTGGGGAGTGTTTCGACTAGGGTAGCGTACCTAATACTCAAAATTACCAAACGGTATTCGTTGAAGGTCATTCAGGTTTACGCTCCGACTTCGACACATCCTGACGAGGAGGTGGAAGCCATGTATGAGGACATCTCAACAGCCATCCACACTTCTAAAACCCACTTTAACGTTGTCATGGGAGACTTCAACGCAAAATTGGGGAAACGTAGCGGCGATGAGTTGAGAGTGGGGCAATTTGGGTTCGGAAATCGGAACACCCGAGGCCAGATGCTGGCCGACTTCATGGAGAAGGAGGACCTGTATATGATGAACTCCTTCTTCATGAAGCCAGAACAACGCAAATGGACTTGGATTAGTCCCGATGGTGCCACCAAAAATGAGATTGACTTCATTATGTCGACCAAAAGACAGATATTCAATGATGTCTCTGTGATCAATTCGGTGAAAACTGGGAGTGATCACCGCTTAGTAAGAGGCACATTGAATATCAATCCAAAATTGGAGAGGTCTCGACTGGTGAAGTCTACGCTCCGACCTGCACCCATACAGATCCAAAACCCGGTAAACTTTCAACTCGAATTGCAAAACCGCTTCGAATGCCTCGGTGACTGCGTTGACGTGGATGAGTATAATAACAGGTTCGTGGAAGCTGTTCAAACGGCCGGGTCTAAATTCTTCAAGGCCAGCCGTTCAAAAAGAACCGGAAAAATCTCAGATTCTACTCTCAAATTGATGGATGTGAGACGTCAAATGACCCTTCAGTCCCCGGACGATGCTTCCCAGTATAGGCAGCTAAATAGACAGATCTCCAAGTCCTTGACTCGCGATATCCGCCGCCATAACACAGACTGTGTAAAGGCGGCTATAGAGCGTAACAAGGGCTCTAAAGTATTCGCACGAGACTTGTCTATTGGGCAGAGCCAACTGACGAAGCTGAAGACCGACGACGGCAGGGTCGTTTCGTCTAAACCCGAACTTTTGAGGGAAGTCGAGAAGTTCTACGGACAGCTATACACGACCACACGGGCACCTGTTAACAACAAGGCTAAAGACCCAAGAGCCAAATTAACCCGACACTACACCGTAGATATCCCAGACGTCAGTCTGTACGAGATTAGTGTGGCCCTTAAACAGCTTAAAAACAACAAGGCGCCGGGTGATGATGGAATTACAGCCGAGCTTCTGAGAGCTGGTGGTACTCCTGTGCTTAAAATCCTCCAGAAGCTATTTAATTCCGTCATCCTCGATGGCAAAACGCCGCAGGCCTGGCACGGAAGTATAGTGGTGCTGTTCTTCAAAAAGGGCGACAAAACCCTTTTGAAGAACTTTAGACCGATATCACTTCTGAGCCATGTTTACAAGCTGTTTTCAAGGGTCATCACGAATCGTCTCGCGCGCAGATTTGACGACTTCCAGCCTCCCGAACAAGCCGGATTCCGAAAAGGTTTTAGCACCATAGACCACATACATACGCTGCGGCAGGTTATACAGAAGACGGAGGAGTATAACCAGCCACTATGCTTGGCGTTCGTGGACTATGAGAAAGCCTTTGATTCGATCGAGACCTGGGCGGTGCTTCAGTCTCTCCAGAGGTGCCACATTGATTATCGATACATCAAAGCGTTGAAGTGTTTGTATGAAAACGCCACCATGTCAGTCCGTCTCCAGGATCAGAACTCGAAACCTATCCGACTGCAGCGGGGAGTCAGACAAGGCGATGTCATATCGCCGATGCTGTTCACTGCTGCGTTGGAAGATGTCTTCAAGCTTCTGGACTGGAACGGACTGGGCATCAACATTAACGGTGAGTACATCACTCACCTTAGATTCGCAGATGATATCGTAATCATGGCTGAAACCATGGAAGACTTAAGCCATATGCTTGATGGCCTCAATACAGCTTCCCAAGGAGTAGGTCTCAAAATGAACATGGACAAGACGAAGATCATGTCTAATGTCCATGTCGCACCTACCCCCGTAACAGTTGGGAACTGTACTTTCGAAATTGTTGACGAATACGTCTACTTGGGTCAAACGATCCAGTTAGGCAGGTCCAATTTCGCGAAAGAGGTCACTCGTCGAATCCAACTCGGATGGGCAGCGTTCGGGAAGCTCCGTAAAATCTTTTCGTCCCAAATACCGCAGTGTCTCAAGACGAAGGTTTTTAACCAATGTGTGTTGCCAGTGATGACATACGGAACGCAGACGTGGTCGCTAACTATGGGCCTTATGAGAAAGCTCATGGTCGCTCAGAGAGCAATGGAGAGGGCTATGCTCGGAGTTTCCCTGCGAGATCGAATCAGAAATGAGGAGATTCGCAGGAGAACCAAAGTAACCGACATAGCCCGGATGATTGCAAAACTGAAGTGGCAGTGGGCTGGGCACATAGCTCGAAGGACTGATGGCCGTTGGGGCAGAAAAGTCCTCGAATGGCGACCGCGTACCGGAAGACGCAGTGTTGGTAGGCCCCCCACAAGATGGACCGATGATCTGGTCAAGATCGCCGGGATAGGTTGGATGAGGGCAGCGCAGGACCGATCATCGTGGAGATCTTTGGGGGAGGCCTTTGTCCAGCAGTGGGCGTCTTCCGGCTGAAATGATGATGATGATGAAATATTAGTCCAGTCAATAAAGCTCAAACTTTGCCATTTGAGCTGAATGGATAAAAAATGGGAAAATGTGTGTGAGTACTAGATATTTAATATCTCAAAAAGTCAAGTCCCTGACACATCAGGTAAGCTTGCAAAAAAATTGCGAAAGCTGAAAAAAGCACTTTTTTCGAAATAACTCGCACATGGTTCAAAATATTGAAAAATGTTTGAAGTAAAAGTTATAGATAATTAAATTTCCTACAAAAAAATCTTTGATCATTTTTACATAGGTGTGATAGTTTTCGCAAATTATCATTTTTGGTCACCTGAGAGTAAAGGACAATAAAATAGAGAATTTCAGTTATAGCAGTTGGCACGTTTTGAGAATAGGGTCCTATTGTTACAGCGAGCGCATGTGTTCTTTTGTCTATCGCAATAAATGTTTAGCTGCATTTGAGTCATGATTTGAAATTACCCAAAATCCGTAAATGAGTGTGTATAAGTAGTAAATAGGATACTAATAATGTAAAATTCATTTTTTCCTTTATTTACATGTACACAATTGATTAATCCAAACTTTTGAATAATCCGGCAGCCTTTGGTTTTTGATAGTGCCGGATTAGTAAGATTCTACTGAACTTAGTTCGTTCACTGTAGGCACAGATTAATAAAATAAACAAACTCTTTGTCTTTTCTAACCGCTCGGACATCTGTTAATATTTTAAGTAAAATTTATGACCTTACAAAGGCATATAATCCCACTTACAATACATGCCAGGCAGTAAGTAGACGGGTACCTGAACAACCATTCTGCTATTCAAATCCCCTGCTCAAGGCCTGAAAGAGTATCTACTTTAATGACTTCCTATATGTGGAAACTTTACTGATTTGTTAATTTTTATGTTTTCTTAATATTGTGATGTATTGTAATTGTTTATTTCCCAAATAAATAAAAATAATATAAATAAAATAACAATAGTCGTAATTTACATTTAACAATTTAGAACACATTTTTCAAAATACACATTTTTCAATTCAATACACTTCAGTGTATCTTCTTGACAATGATGACTCATCAATCAATGGATCATTGTCTCTTTTTATATATAAAACTAGCTGACCCGGCAAACGTTGTTCTGCCATATAAATAATAAAATGTCAAAAGGGGATGAAAACTAGATGTTGGCCGATTCTCAGACCTACTCAATATGCTCACAAAATTTCATGAGAATCGGTCAAGCCGTTTCGGAGGAGTATGGCAACGAAAACTGTGACACGAGAATTTTATATATTAGATATTATTGGTTCTTGAGCACTGTAGTGATTTGAAAATTAAATGTAACGAAAAAGCGAACCAAGTATGACTTTAAGACGCGAATTTTTTGGCGTCTCCCTTTTTTGTTGCTGAGGAACAGCAGATAGACGGCCCACTTAATAGTAATCGGTTAGCGTCGCCTATGGATGTTGGCAACGCTAGCGGCACCGCGAATACGCTGCTGTCCTATAGGGGTACAGAGATCTGGGTTTCTAATGCCGGAATAAAACACAAGGTTATTATGAGGGCATACATATAGAACAACGGTCGCCATCCACACGGGCTAAGGGCCGCAGAGGCTAGTATTCTTGATGGAAAATAAGCATGTAATCAATTTGCATCGATACTCACTAATTATTTCGACTTATAGAGGTGAAGATAAGGGAACAAAACACACACAGGCACGAGACAGGAATCGAACTGGTGAACTCCGCATGTATTTTAACGTACGTTAGCCAAAGAGGTAATTTAGAATATATTATATAGTATAGGTCCGCTAACGATGTCACTGCACCAATAACATTAAGCAGCTGTTTCCAACAGGTTTAAAAATTAGGTGAATAAACGTAATATTTTTCTCAGAATTTGCATTAGTAAGAATAGGATCTCAAGTCGTTAAATAACAGAAAAGTATAAAATCCATTGTCTTACAAAATTTTATGATTTTCGCAAAAACAGTCAGACCTTTCACACAAAAGACTTTTTGTTTAGAAACTTCCTAATAAGTATATTGTAATTAAGGTTCGAGAAGTGGGGGCGAGGGAAGTAATAACTGCATTGTGGGGGTGCTGTTATCATCATCATCCCAGCGTTATGTCCCGGTTGCAACCCAAAATTTCTTTTCGGTGCCCGGGGTCCGCTTTCCGTTTTTTTCTACTCCACTTCGCGCGATCTTCAGCATTCCTGGTAGTGAGCCCATTGGCGAAAACGTATTGATAAGATCATTACTTTTAGTGAAGAAACATTGCAAAAATGTAAAAACGACTTTTTTATCGCACTTATTTACAGTTTATTAACGTCTGGGAATTGCTTATAACCGGCAAAATCGTCTGGCGATTTGCAGGTATTATTGAAATTACTTAATAAATACGTAATATAAATTTCAGATTGCCTACAGAATATTTTTTAGTAATTTAAAAAAAAATTATCGCCGTCTGGCAATATTTAATAACCAAGAAAAACGTCTGGGATTTTTTTGAATTCTAGAAATAATAATTTAAAAGATAAAAAAATTCAAGTTGCCTAAAGTATATTTTTTAAAAAAATTTTTGCAAATGCTATATGCTAATGCTAATGCTGACTAAGACTTTCAGGACTGGATTCGCCAATTGACGAAATTGTAATTTTTCGCAATTTCAGATTGCCTAAAGAACCTTCTCAATATTCGTTATCAGCTCCGACTTACTTGATCGCCCAAGTTAGCAATCAGCATGCCTTCATCCTGGAAAACGGTCTGTTGGCTCCTAGTTCAATGGGCGGACGGTACCCAAGAAGTCATATACGTTTAGACAGTTATGACTCCTTTGCGTGAACTGAAGATTGGTGAAATGTTGACGGTGAATAAAAGTGGACAATTTCTTGTGGCTACGTTACTTGGCCGTTCGCGTAAGTATCGCATATCGCATGGTATAA
The DNA here is from genome assembly GCA_963693495.1 of Malacosoma neustria. Classification (NCBI taxonomy): domain Eukaryota; kingdom Metazoa; phylum Arthropoda; class Insecta; order Lepidoptera; family Lasiocampidae; genus Malacosoma; species Malacosoma neustria. Next base: position 13,159,243 of record OY856387.1, on the reverse strand, counting down.
ACTTATAAAGTATAAGCTAAGTGCTATGGTGGTTTATGACAAAAACAATTTGAAAAAATCTATAAATCTGATAATTATTGATAATGAATTTGTAATTTTTAGGCGTATACTAGAATAGAAGGATCAATATAGAACCGTGCATGCGCCAATCGTGCATCAGAAGGAACCAGGTTCTCACACCGACATTTTACGTAATACGACAAACGTCGTAATACCTAAACGCACGCTCAACGACTCCAATAATAACAACCAGGAACAACAAGCGACACCACACAAACAAATTGCCGGATTGTGCAAAAATAAATACACATATGAATGACTTTTCTAATAATAAAGGTATAATTTTCGTGAATTTGCCGGTATCACATAGATAACAGAATTGTACGCGTTTACAGGACTCGTAAACAAACTCGATGGCTTGAACGCGGCCACCACAATCAAGTGCCGAATATTATCAAACACGACCGCTAGATATAGATTACGGCGATTACTATGTATTATTCAACAACAACATCGACCTCTGTAAATATTGATTCAGAACGAGCACATCTCACTCGACCACAACGACCCACGACCTCAACAACGACTTGTATTTAAATTTCCATATGAGTTTGTAATCGACGTTGGGAAAAGTTAGCGTGAGCTAATATTACCACAGGAGCCTTCTAGTGGTTTTGGATTTGATTACTAAACGTAAAATACTGATTAGCTTTATAATAATATATTACATTCACCACAGTACCATTTATAATAACGAACAAATAGTGAGTCAATGACATTAAATTCCTTGGTATTTCATATTGATCATAAATGTAAAAAATATTGCCGTTTTTGTCTTAAAACGATTACGTTCCACAACCGGTCAAACACCGCTTTAACATCATTTCATGGATATGTTATGTCAGTCCTACGCTATGGCCTTATATTATTAGGAAATTTAACTGTTGTAGACTTTTATAGCTCAAAAAGTGTCTGACGGCTGTTTGCGGAGTGACCCATGACTTCTTGTCGGTCCCTATTTGTAGAACAAAAAGTACTCACTTTAGCTGGTCTCAAATTTTACAATCCTCCTCCTTATTGCAGAGCAGACTCCTGAGCAGATTGATATCATAGAGAAATAGAAAAATTTCATAGTAAGATCTAATATTTTCACATTTTTTTGTTTAGTTTTGGGAATATGATAGAAATGTAGCTGCAGGGGATCCACCGGAACCAACAAAATTTTGAAAGTGTTCTATGAGAAAAAAAAGTCTGGGAACCTTTGATTTAGACCTTTGGATAATTCACCCGCATATTTACACTGTTTCTTACAAATAAACATTTTGTATTTGTAGCCTATTTCCATCTGAATGGCTTTGTGAATAAACAAAATTGTTGAATTTGGGTTTTCTAACATAAACAGGTAATCTATGAGAAACAAATGCTTCCATGAGCAATTTTCTGGTGCTGATTTTAGTCAGGCGGTATAATTAGACCTAATCAAAGAATTAGACCTTACTTTTCTGAAAATGAAGCCGGCGTTGCAGGGCGGCCATCCAGACGGACTTTTACTACAGGCCGACTCCGGCCATTTTCTGGATATTTTATTCCAATCGTAATAGAAATATGCCTTCATAATAATGCAATATAAATATCTATCACAACTGAAAAAGTAAGTGTTTTTATTTTTAAACAAAATAGTGCACTCTTATGAGACGAGACACCTTTATTACAGCTCTTTCCGATCGATAAAAATTACGCGAATAAACTAAATATATTTTATCACAATTCGCAGAGTATTTTATAGTTATAAATTTTCTCAAAATTCAAGTAAGTATTAGGAGTACAAATAAGTTGCCACCGTTTTGCGAGAGATGGCATGGCAACGAGGCTTACGTTAAAATTCGCAGATGATAACCGGCTTGAAAATTAGGTTGCTCATCTAACATAACCCTATCATATTCTGAACTTTGTATAGGATCACATTTTTTTTTCCAAAAATGTCTAAATTTGAGCCAAATAAGCGTCACTTCTTTAATTTAAAAAAAATGTGCAGCAAGGCGCATCGTTTGCTCGTAGAAGCATGTAATGAGGCTGCCTTGAGTGAGAGAATAAATATGTCGTGAGTGGTTTCAAAGGTTTAAAAACTGTGATTTTGAAGTAGAAGACAAAGATCTCAGTGGAAGGCCAAAATTTACGAGGATGCAGAATTGGAGGAAGATTCATCTCAAACACAAAAGCAACTTGCACTTACTTTAGAAGTCTCACATCGTTTAAAATCGTTAGGAATTATTAATAAACAAGGTAATTGGGTTCCATATAAATTAAAGCAGAGATGTTGAACGCCGATGAAATACTGATATAAAAAAGATTTTTTTACATCGAATCGTCACAGGTGATGAAAAGTGGATACATTATGATAAATCAAAAAGAAGAAAATCATGGGGACTACCTGGCCACACGACAACATACATAGCAGAACCGAATACTCATGGAAAAAACTCATGCTTTGTATTTGGTGGGATCAGCAATCAGCTGGGTGTGGTGTATAACGAGTTGCTTAATCCAAGCAAAACAATCACTGGAACTCTCTACTGAACACCGTTGACGAGATTGAGCCGATCTCTGAAGGAAAAATGCCCTTAATACTATTATTACTCCAGACACGACAAAATTATTCTTCTACATGATAACGCTCGTCCGCATGTAGCGGTTCAGGTGAAAAACTATATAAAAACACGATTGGGAAGTATTACCCCACCCTACGTATTCCCCAGATATTGCACCGTCCGAATATTAGGACTGATGATATTTTTTAAAATATCGGTATTTCGATATTTTTAAATATACACATAAAAAAAATCTAAGCAACATGCATATTACAAATTTACCATTTATACTAATTAATTTCAAGTCTTTACTCACTCAAAGTGCGTAGGTATGTAAACTTTTTTGTTATTGATGACATACTGGCTGGTTGTAAAAAAAATTTCGATTATGTTTTGTTTTTTTTCATAAAATTAAATGAAAGGGAATTTGTTTGAATTTAAGTGCGTTTTTATTGCTACGTTTAGTCTTGATTTTATAATTTTACCAACCATTTAAATAAAGTTAGCGATAAAATTGAATTGTTAGATATTCTTTACGTCATGGAGCGACGTCATTTGACGGCAAATGAAATGCAAAGAGCTGTAGGGATGTTGCAAGCGGGAAGTAATCAATCTCAGATATCTCAGCATTTTGGCATTCATAGAAGTGTTATTTTTCGTCTTTGGCAGCGCTACAATAATACAAGGGAACCCACTGAACAGCATCCAGGACGTAAAAGGAGTACAACCACTCGGCAAGACCGGTACATTACATACAACTGACTGCAAGACGCCAGCCGATGTTAACCGCTCGAGAGATAAGTTTGAGGCTACAAAATTCAAGTGATGTAAGATGTTGTTCATATGATGTTGATGTAAGTCCCCAAACTGTGCGAAATCGACTGCATGAGTACGGCCTACGAGCTCGATACCCAATTAGGTGCCCACTGATACGTCACGGGAATCGCGCTCATCGAAATGAATGGTGTAGAGAACGCAGAACATGGACCCAGGAACAATGGGATAAAATTATGTTTTCCGATGAGTCGCAATTCGGATTTAGGCCAGATACAAGAAGGGTGCGAGTGTACCGTCGGCCCGGAAATACTGAAAGGCTTAGGTGCATTCAGGAAGTTCATCCATACAGCGGCTCATCCACCATCCTAAAATTTAAATTAGTACATGTTGCTTAGACTTTTTGATGTGTGTATATTAAATAAATCAATATCGGAGTTCGATATATCGAAAAAAATATCGATATTTCGATATATCCGCTTTATTTTAAAACATCGTAAGTCAGCTCAAAAATGATTACACAGTTTATAGTCCAGTATATTTATTAAACAAATTAAATTAGGGTGAGTGGGGGGGAAGATGAAAAACGGGGTAAGACAAAAAGGCATCAATATAGACAGATTTTGTGTAATTTATCCAATGCAGACAATATTCATAAGACTGCCATTTTGTTACGTCCCACACCTCAATCTGCAGCTGCACGTGCCGTTTTGAGGGATCGGTTGTGTCTTCTAGGGGAATATCTACGAGGGGATTTTATGCGAGCAAGTCGAGTGTTTTAATCTTTCCCCGTGTCGTGTAACTTCATTTACGAGGTAGGTACGAGTTTTTTATTTGTATACATACCTACTTATTATTTTTAAATGGTAGTTATGTTGCTATGTCTAAATATTGCTACTTTTTGTATTTTAGGATTTATTGTAACATTCCGTCTTTACCCGCCAATATTTGACGGGGTAAAATAAACATATTATAAAAGTTTCCATGTTGCCTCGTTTTCAAAAGTCATACTAATGGTCTCATGTTCTCAAAGTGTATCTGAAAAAATGTTTTGTTTTGTTACAGCCATTATATAAATTATCAGCGGCACAATTTCAGCTAATATTATCTAAAGGTATTTATTTTTATTTTTGTATATTATAAGAGAGGCAAAAAGAGCAAGCGGGTCACCTGATGGCAAGTGATTTCACCGCTGCCCATAGACACAAGAAACAACAGGAGTGTTACTTGTGCGTTGCCTTCTCATAAGGTATAGGAACAGAATTTGTAGGAATGGGAGAAGGAACTTAAAGAAAGGGGAAAGACCACCAGACACTCGCTAGTAAATGCAACATCACAGCTCCTAGAACAATGCAACGTCACATCGGTTTATCTAGCAAACGTCAACATTTGGGTGGCCTTAAGGAAAGGGGAAAGGGAACAGCCATCCGGAACTCTCACTCACCAGAGGAAACATGGCAGCCACTTAGAAACTATTTTCTGATTCGCTGATTTTCTGTGAGAGGGTAGTATCGCACCGGTCGACCCTGCTCATTTATGTGTTACAGTGAACTGTAGACGTGGATCTACTACCAATTTTTTATTTATTATTTTTTAATTAATATTAGGGCGCCCCAAAAAAACTATTCTTTTTTCAAGTCTCCTATAAAAATATGTTACTTTATCATGTTTTATGAGCCTCCTCCAAAAGCAGCTCGAGAAAAAAAAATGATAGGGTAGCTCAGAACTTTTGAAAATCGATTTTTGACGATTTCAGGAATTGCAAAAATGGTAAAAGGTACATGTACATTACGTACGTAATTGTGTTTAAAATTATCTTGGCATTAACAATAAAATATTTTATATGATTGATGTCTTTCATTTTCTGTATATCCAAGTAAAGTGAAAAGTTTGAGAACCTCTAGTTCAATCTTTCCCCGGCGGGGCAAGATTGAAATATAAAAAACAAATAATTTGTGTTATCTGTGTTATTTGAAGGTATTTTGATATTAAAGACAGTTCTGAAGTGTCAGAACAATTAAAACTGTAACCTACTGACCGTCCATATCGTCTGACATTAATTTGAACGATTTTAGAAACTACTTCGATCTTACCCCACCACCTTTTCATCTTTCCCCCTGTTTTTTTCTTTCGTTATAAATATTATAACTATTTTTTTTTTCTGCTTTCGAATAAATATAACAGGGTTATCGATATGATATAAAAAATGCTCTGTGTACTTTATTCACTATAGATATAATAAGTTAATATCGATGCCTAACAGCCAAAAAGGGATAAGCGACATTTTTTGGGATGTTGAGTTTGATTGACCAAACGATGCAGAAAAAAAAGACGATTCTATCTATGTATATAACTCTCAAATCCCAAAAAATGTCGCTTATCCCTTTTTGGCTGTTAGGCATCGTATGTACTGTTCTACAAGACGTGGATCATAACACTGCTCATCTCATCAAAAAGCCGTTCGATCTTCCCCCCACTCACCCTATAAGTGTATATATGTGTTAGGTTATAGTTTTTAGCAATTATTTTTTAAATTTAAATAACACAATCATGTATACTAATATTTTTCAGTGAGAGTTTTTATAAATACTTTTTCTTTTATATGTATGTTCAGCTGTTTTGCTACTACGATTATTGTAGAAGCAACTCGTTTAGATGCTACAGATGTAGCCGCAGGTGAAACTGCGAAAGTTGCTAGTTTATTGTATTGTATTGTACTATTTTATTTTATATTGTAAAATTCGTGAATAGCCTCAAAAGATAAGGAGTTCTTCAGACGTGGAATCCGAACGCTGCCTAAAAGATGGGAAAAATAGTCGCTAATGATGGGCAACACTTCGATTAAATTTAAACTTACCTTTCATTCACAAAAAATATTATTTTTAGTCAAAAAACGGCGGAAACTTACTTCTAATAATATTTTGTAGGGTTTTGGAATTCAAATCTTAGGCAGTTAAATACATAATAGAAAAGTGTACATTATATTGTTTTATAAAATTTTATGACTTAGATAAAACAACCGGGGTTCTCACACAAAAGAATATTTTACTAGGAAGTGCATTGCAAAAAAAGGACCGAGTTTTTTGTCCGTTGGCGAAATCTGTATTGTTCGAGAGGGTACAGCAAGGGATGTAATAACTGCATTAAGGGTGCGCTGCAATGAAATTTTTACCTGAGCTCTGAGTAATGTAATAAAAGTTGTCATTTAAAACTTAGTCGAACAAACAAGTCAGTATGTCCTCATTTAAGGAAGATGCCTGTTGGCTCCTAGTTAAATGGGGGGACGGTACCCAAGAGGTAATTTATGTGCAATCAGTGTTAAGTACTTTGCGTGAACTGCAGATTGGTGAAGTGTTGACGGCGAATAGAGGAGGAAAAGCTTTTGCCGCCACGTTACTTGCCCGTTCGCGTGAGTATCCCTTGGAGTATGACAACATGGCGAATGAAATTTTCCTAATTGAGACGAAACAATTATTAGGAATGACAATTTTAAGCTAGCCATTCATATTTACTGGCAATGTCATCAGTAGGTTTATGGTAATTTTTGAGTTATGACTAATGATGTAGTATTTATTCGATAAACTTGTAATTAATGAATCCAAAGCTCATAAAAATGCTCGAAATTTACAAAAATAAGTAAATGTAATAAATTATGCATATTAAAAATAAAAAATTGTAGGTACTTTACTAAAGATATTTTGAAACTCATATATTAGTTTCAAATGTATGTTTGAAACTAATATTTTTCGTTCATTATCTAATTTTAAGATTTATTTTTCACTTTTTATTTCAATTTATCATTAAAGCGTGTTTATTTTTATTTATCTTGAATGATATATTCTTTGTATGTTACTAATAATACACGTAAAGATCTTCTGTTTAAAAATCTAAAATCTGTCTAACTCTTAAATTGTGCCATTTGACACTTGTATTGTAGTTGTAGTACCGCGCCTTTCGACCGTCTTCACTGCTCCAGGCGCGTGCCACAAACTCCAGAATGCCATTTTAATCAGTGGTCTTGAATTGAAATCAAAATAAAAATGCGAAATCGGTAGAACTACCGAGAAAACTCGATATATTTGGACCAAAAATCGATATGTGAGGATTTTTAGGTTTACAGATACACCTTATCTTCAAATTTATAGCGTATTTTGCTTAAATAATTTATAGAAGAACGAAAAGAATATGTTCTATTATTGTGAACCCAATTATGAATAATTATTCTGCCTTCACACAACAATAAATCTTTTGAAGGGGGCACTTCCAAATACCAAACTGCCCTATTTAATACTTTTAGTTAATTATTTTTAAAGATTTTATTTTATTTAATTGTTGGTCCTTATTTATTATATTATTACTTCATTTATCCATTACATACAAAACTAGTTTGTTTAATGCCGTAAGTTCCGCTTTTCTGTACTACAGTCCCCGTCATAGTAAGTCAAAACGGAAGAATAGCGTTGGTAGCTTCTACCAGCACATGCTGAGTTTGGGGCCTTTTTAGGGTATTTTATGTTAATGAAGAGTAACTTCTTTGCGCGCATGAGGGTAAATTTTTTTAAGGATTATTGAAGTGTTCTTTAATGTAATTTTAGAATGAATGCATTGCAATACTTATACCTACATATCTATTCGAATTGAGACTTTATTGCAATAAAATACAGTTGAGTTTTGTTTAATAAGATATAAAATAACAATATTTCATAAATTCTCTTTTCTAAATTTATTAGAAGATTTAAAATTACTTTGTCAAAGAAGTTTCACTTCTGACATGTGTACTTTGTACGCACGTACTTTTTTATTTAAAGTGATTGTAATTGTTCTAAATAAAAGTATTTCCTTTATATCTAATAAAATGAGCAAACTTCGGTAAGTGTAAGAGAAATTATTTGAAAACTTTGATTGGGATACGATTACTTAGGGGACATCCATTAATTACGTGAGCTCAGAATGGGGAGGAGGGTCCAATGAAATCTCACCAAATCTCATTTAAACCGAGGGGGGTATAATCGAAAATCTCACCTCACCTTCAAAAAAATATAAAATATTACAGATATAAAAACTATGTGTTTATCTGTTTTTTTACTTTGAATTTTATTTAATTTAAATAAACTAACTATAGTATATCTGAACGGTTTATTATTTTCCCGAATAGTAAAAATAAATTTAGTTAAAAATATTTTTAGCGCCAATCTCACATAAGGGGGGGGGGGGGGGGTCTAAACTGATCGAAAAATAGCTCACGTAATTAATGGATGTCCCCTTACTTATAGATGACAAAGATAAGCTTGAGGCAAGAATGAAAAATAAAGCTGATTCTGGTCCAAGTGCGGAGAATGAAGACGACCCCAAAGACTACTCAGCAAGTGACTCTTCATGGAACTTAAGTAACGAAAGTGAAACTATATCAGGTGATTCAGACCAGGTATAATCTAAAAATGTCGTATATAATTTTCATTCCACAAACCTGATTGAAAAACTAGGAACGCCCGAAAGAAGCGAATCTGTACGTTTTTAGGCGTGTATTTTATTTTAAAAATATGTTTTTTTTCCAAGTATTCAGTTTTTATTTTATTTTTCCTCATGTCTTTTGTTTTCATTATTTTTTAACGCTTAGTTCCCACGCCCTATAGTATAATGCCTGGAATACACATGCTACGTAGTAGCACATAAGCATGCTAGTTTCGAGCAGATGCAAAAAATACTAGTAGCGAAAAATGCTGCCTGCTCTGGTAGAAAAAGCAGTCGGTTGTTATAAAAAAAACTGCCTATGGTGGTTCATGACAAAAACAATTTCGTAAAAGCTATAAAATTGCTAATTATTGATAATACATTTGTAATTTTTAGCCGTTCATTAAAATGATCAAGTTAAAACCCTGCAAGCGCCATTATTCCAACAGGAGAGCGAGGCAGAACGTCCTCACACCAGTTCACAGAACCAACGCCGTATTGCGTAAATGCACGCTCAAAATCTCCAATGTTAACAAGGAACAAAAAGCGACACAATACGATACACCCGTATACAAATTGCTGGATTCTACAAAAATAAACACACCTAAGATTAGTGCTTCCAATAATATACGTGTAATTCTTCGTGAATTTGCTGATATAAGAGACAGTTTTCATAATATTTTTCAAATAATCTATGAACTTAAACAACTATATAGTTTAAATGCAAACCAGAGTGTGATGGACGAAACATTAAAGACTCTGAGCTCAATAGAAAAAACTAGTAATAACATTAGTAACATCGAAGAACAAGAAGTAGAAAACAACGAAAGCGATTTCGACCGTTCTGATGATAACGTTTTGATCACTAACAAATATGATAACAGTAATACGAGTAGAAGAACAGAGATAATGGCGCCGCAAAAGGAGAAAAGTGAATGGGTAAATGTTGCCAATTTTTTTTTTATACTGAATTTAACTGATGTCTGACGACATTATTACAATTCATGACAAAATATTACTCAGAATACTAACCTGAATACCGCTAGTGAGATTGATAATCCTTTTGTTTCAGATTCCTATTGGGAGTGGTCAAACTAAAATACATGCGGAGAAATACAAAAATATTAAATGGAAATCCTTTACAGTTGCAACACGCTCTTTACTAACAGCCTTATTCCCTAGACGGTAAAGATAAATATATATATATTATGTTAAAATGTTTAAGTAGATTAAGAAGAATTTATTAATAGTGCATCCAATCCGTAATAGAACAGTGGTCATAAACTGAATGAGGATTTGTGTACAACTAGAAAGTTGTTCCACACGCTTCACAAAGATATATTTTTGATCATTGTCCTGTTTATTTTGATAGTCGTTGACATTCCAGCTCATTCATTTTGTTTGATAACCGAGTTGTAAGTGGATATCTTGTCATGAAGATATGTAAGACAAATAACTGATGTGGCTATAGTTGCTTATTAGATATGCGTCGTGGTTGATGATGGTTGCTCATATGCTTCGCAATAAGGCGGTGGTATTTTTCTTTAAGCAAGTCATGTGCCAGAAGGAGGCCTCCAAGCGGGAGAGGAAAGGAGATGTGGTAGCGCTACCTATGCGTAGGCGTAGAACGAAACCAAAAGCCGTTGCGTCACGGAGGTCGTCAGTAGTAGGCTAATAGATTATGAAGAGAGAGAAGAATATATTGTATATTACTTGCAGGGTGTTAGCAACACATTCGCTAACTGGAAAGCGGTCACCAGCATTTCAAGATAAACCAGCAAAAATGTGTTTGAATCCCAAAATCATATCTGATATTATTATGGAAGTGACGGACAGGTTCAATGTGAAAGAAAATTTAGTGAGGTAAAGTATTGTAAGCTTTTAATATTTGAGCCTAGTGATAAAACAAAAATTAGTTTTGGCGTCCGTTAATGCTCTCATTTAGGTCTAATGCTTTTCAATATCTTTTTCAATGATTTACCTAATTGTCTTAAGTATTTCTCGCCACATATTATGTTCGTAGGTGATCTAAAATTCACAGTCGCAAGATGATTTAAATAGTTTAAAGAAAGAAAGAAAAGAAAAATCTCTATTATGACATCAATACAGTATTGCAAATAATAATAATTATAACTAAAGTGTCCTAATTAGACCTAACTTAGCATAGTGCTGGCTTAGGGAAAAGCCAGCGCTGATCTTCAGTCAGGCCCATGGAATGACGTCACAAAAGAAAATAAAAGTTATTAAGCTTATAGTTATTTATTTACAAAATCGTACTAAACAGTTATAAGATATAATAAAAAGAAAAAAAATACATTTTAAATATTAGTTATACAAAAAGTTAAATATTAATTATATTGATTACTTTTCCACTGAAACAAATATATACCATTCATATACAAATATATATAAATATATAACCCATTTTATAAATACACTCTGACCCGAGATGGGAATCGAACTCGCAATCTCGCGTGCGTCCCGGCACACTTAAGATGTTGCGCCACCGGGATCGGCGAAGAATATTAATGAATATAATATACTATAAAAACAATAAACGACCTTAAAATTATTATTAGAAGAAACTATGAATAATTAGTAATACGATTAGTGTAACGACATAAAGATTATTATGTTTTATACAAATGCATCATAAAAACCAATTACATTGATAATAAATTGTTCACATAATTGATACATGAGCTTGAGCTGAAATTTTAAATATTAAACTTCTTTTATTATTTGAGAGGAGTATTTACATACACATCAACGTAAAAAAATAAAGTGAAATGTTATTTTTTTTAAATTTATTTATTTAAAGTCGCTTTTTAACAACTCAGGTCATTAGCGACCACGTTTACATACACAGTGTAAAATTAATAACAATACATTGGTCCTTATGAATTTATACTTGATCATACATATTTATCATTTTCAGAAACTTTAGAGTTTTATTATATCCATCTTGATTCAAACAGTCTTTTAGATTATTAGGTATATTACAAAGTCGTTTTTCATTTCCAAACTCTGTACAATCCACTAATAGATGAGAAACGGTTAGATCTACCATACACTTGCATTTATTTATATTGTTTTTAGTTATTAGATGTATATGTGTCATATTTTTATAAAAGCTCACAATAAAATAATCATTACTAAATTGGTTATTGCTGTTCAACAGGAAAAAGATATTTATCAAATCATTTTCAGACCGTGTTACAAATACTAGCGTGCCATCGCCCTGGCGAGCTAGGATACGTCCCATTCTAGTCCAAAAGTAGCGCCAGCCCCACTGTCGGCATTCTGTTCTGACTTTATAAAAAAAAAGGTTTACACGAATAGTGTACACAAAATGGAATGAACTTGAATTCATCTAAATAATTTCATCCGTGCAGGGGCGGAGAAAGAATACTAACCTCTGCGGCCAGGGTCGGCCTGTCATAAAAGGCGACAAAACAACCCACCCTAGCTACGTGGTAGGGCATCAAGCCCGTCTGGATGGTGACCACCTTTGGTCTTAAGTATGCCGCCATAATAACCTTGTGTTGTGTTCCGGCATTAGTGACCCAAGTTCCTGTACTCTTTGGGGCAACAGCGTGTTCGTGATGCCACTGGCGTTCCAAACACTCACCCAAGGCGACGGTAACTACTAAATTCTAAGCGACCGTCAGCCTGTCTACTGTCCTATAGCAATAAAAAAAATGTTTTCTTTTAACTAAACATTAGGTTTTCTTGAAAATTCAATAGCAATAGGACATAAGCAATATATTTTATAAATGCCATTAGTACAAATGGAACTGATTTACGTAAGGGTATTGACAGCAAAGTGACCCTCTACACTATGAGTTCATTCTTTAAAAAGTTTTAAGCATACAGGCTTTTAAACTTAATGAAATTGGTGTGGTTATTCTTGCAGTTGGAGCAAATGATAGTCATCCCTATCTTTGTCTGTCGGAATTATGTAATGCCTTATATACGTTTGTAGCAGCATCAGGATCTGCTCTTCACTCTTACAAACAAGCGCGACAAATGCGGCGATTGTAACTTAGCATCTATTCACATACCGTATTTGTATATACAGCGCATTTTCTTAATAAATGATAAAATCATGGAATTATGGAATAATGGAAACGTATTTTATTGAAACACTACTCCCAAGAAGAACTCTGCCTCAACAACAAGCCTATTGGAGGTCAGGAACCCTTGCACCTCCAAAGTGATGACCCCGACGTGATTCAACGGCCCGTCGTGATTGATCTACTCCACCGTCAACCGAGGTATAAATACCTTAAAAGTCACCCACATCCAAAGTGGTGACCTAGTACACCTGAAGAAGAATCCCTGCTCGTCGAAGGGTTGTCAACCGACTACCACCTCCGAGCCACACTACTTTTCTCAGGAGCCACATGCAGACAGAAAGCTCTGCCCAACGCCAACTGGCATTCACACATCGAGGCAGCAACGCTGAAATTCTGCACGACTGGAGAGCAGTCTAAGCCCAGCCGCCATGCAGAATCACACCAGCAACGTACAGATCCGGAGGCCTGGATTCCATTATTAAACGTCCTCCTGGCAAAAATCACACAGCTCAGCATCAATTTGGTCAAACTCAAATCTCAGCATGCACAGAGGCCAATTGAAAGTCACACAAATTCATATCGCCCCAGCAATCACAACACCCAGCGACACCGTGAATCAACGCGACCATCTGCACAAAAGCTAGCCAGCATGCAGACATTCACAAACAGCCATCGCCTGTTTGTTTACGATCGCAATTCAAGGCTATCCTTCCTTGGCGACACTGGCGAGAACGTGTCTTTATTGCCGCGGCAACATCAAAGGGAAGCCGATGCCTTTTTCATTAAACACCGCAAACAAGACACGCATTCCAACGTATGGCGAGAAGACGTTAGAACTAGATCTCAAAGTACGACCTTACCAGTGGAAATTTATCATAGCAGCAGTCAGCAAGCCCATCATCGGAGCCGATTTTCTCAGACACCATAAGCTTGAATTGAAATTATTCTAAAGCAATGCCTCTTAAAGCCATTTTTTGTTTTTTCAAAAATATTGGAGTTCAGACAGCATCAAAAGCCTTAGCAACATCGAGTGAAACTCCAGTGCACAGGGGATTCTGGTCCAATTTCGAGGATATTATTGTCATTAAAAATGATACGGCATACTGTGTGCTCTTCCATCATTGAAATCCAAACTACTTAGATGATTAGATGGGAGAAGGTTCCGATCTTCCAGAAAATTAGTGAGCCTTTTACTAATCAGTTTTTCTAACAATTTCGAGAAGATCACCAGCAATGAAATAGGCCTATACATCTCAATAGATTGTTGTAAATGAAGATGTGTTTCCTATATTTGTAATTACAAATTTTAATTAGCAAAATATCTACTGCCTAGATATCTGTGTGTACATTCCCGTCAATATTTTATAATATTTGTAATAAAACCATTTGATATATATTTCAACCCAATGTAGGGAAGTGTTAAAAAAATATTAATAACTTTATTTACTTATACTTTATTTATTGCAGGAGTATCATCACAACAAAATGCGCAGACGAATCCAAAATGTTGAAGACTAGGATTATGAAAAAGAAATCTGCAAAAAATCAAGAGAACGTTCCACCAACAAAGAGTGGACATCAATAATTATTATTATAGTAATTATTTCAAAACATACATATATACGAGTAAGTCCAAATACGCTAAACATGTGGCGCGCATCGGTTCACACCGCTCGCCTTCATGATTGGTCGGAAAATAATATCGTTAAGCTCGGGCGCCATCCATTGCTGTCCGGTCCGGCGGAGTTCACTCGGAATCGCTCACCACAGAAACAGCTCGTTTATTTAGTGCCAAGACTGAAGGTTGCGCGCCCGCCATATAACCGGCAACCGCGAACGCCATTAGTTTGATTATAATTATATTTTGTGACGTACTCTTATCTATATATGTGTTTCTATTTTATTATTTTCAATCATTGACAATATAGTGCATCTTATAGTATTTTCTTTGTTTAATTTCTATCTTCTTTAGTTTTAATATTTTATGTTAGGTACTTATAAAGCACACAGTATAATAAATATAAACATTTATACTTTTAGGATCATGTACAAACTCTAACACAATAAGTAAGGAAATTAGCTTATCTTCAAGCAACTTCGTAACGTTGACGATAAAGATTTAATTAAAACTTAAATGGGTGTACTTAAAGGGTACCTACACTTTAGAGCTACCCATTTTGACATAATATTGCATCTCTTCCAGGGGTGGCGTGTCTAAAACTAACTTTATGCAACTTAAGAGCTCTAAAGCTCTTTCAAGTTGCCTAAAGTTAGTAAATAGTCTAAAGGTAAAGTAGGCTATACTCCGAACACCGAGCAGGAAGAATTTCGTACGTTGACCTGTTATTATCTGTCCCTGTCACTCCCGTGAAAATATAATGAGGCTTCGCTCGCACAGAGCAATGACCGCCGTCCGTCATTCTTCCTGCTCGGCGTCCGTAGTTTAATCCTAAGGATAAGCTTTAAGAAAGCACGTTTGTTTCCTTCTGAAGTTTTTTAGAAGGAAATACAAGTTTTGACAGTGAGTAAACTATAATGAAACGGAATTTCTAATTAAAATATTCTAAATTTGAAAAACGAAGTAAACTTTTGTAATAAGTAAATTTCTACTTTCTACTAGTTTACTTTTATAACAACACATTTTGTTTTTTTGCACAAATCCATTCACACAAACACACACATGCGCGCGCGCTCACCTACACAAACACACACACACATGCTCGGGCGCACCCACACAAATATTTTTTTTTTACTAGCTCTTATGTCAACGGAGAGAGAGGAAGCCAGGAGTTCCACCAAGGGCTTCTGCTCAGTTTGGACTCCTGTCTCCATCTACTTCATTGAGCTAGCACTAATAGTACTATTTACAATACTTTCTACCTGTTAAACTTTTATATGTGTGTACTTGTAAAAAGTCGAGACTCGAGAGTCGCTTTTTATTTTAGCTTTTGAATAGAACAGACTGACGTCATCTTTTAGTTTTGCTCACCGGAGCCACCACCACCGGGTGTGATACGTGACGCTTTTTTGGTGGAGTCATTTATCAGTAAGTTTACTTATTATGAAAACGATATTCTTAGTGCGAGTCATGATTATTGACATATCAATTTGTTGTTATAACATGCGCTATTAATTTTGAAAAGTCAGATACAACATTATTCAAGAGGTGCGTAAGCGTAGTATATTCCTGCGACCATATTCGTGCGAGCGAGAGGGCGCACAGTGCTGTCTCCTCCCCACGCTCACGCACCTACCCGCGCTGCCGCGCTCGTCGACCGACCATCGTTTGTCTCACGACCCCGACTACTAATCGAGATTTCTCGAGACATCTTCCTATTAACATGATTTCATTAGTATATCTCATAATCGCCCACCGCCAGTTTTGGGAGAAAATAAAGGTTTTTTTATTTCATTTCATTAGGTGGTCCGTCAGCATGCTTTCTGTCATCAGCAATAAATTACCAAAGAGTTAAAGTTTAGTTAAATATTGATTAATGATTAAAATAAACAAATAAATAAATATACTGGAACAAAAGGCGAGTGTGAATGGAAGTGTTGGAAGGGGTAGACCTAGGCGGACGCTTAGAGACCAGATCAGGGACGTCTTGAAAAAAGGCCAGGTCAAGAGTACTCTAAATCGAAGGGCATGTATGAAGGGAATAATGAAAGTGGACGAAGCGAAACAAGTATGTAAGGATCGTAGCAAGTGGAAAGAAGTGGTCTCTGCCTAACCCTACGGGAAAGAGGCGTGATTATATGTATGTATGTATCATCTTTTACACAATCCATCCATATCTTTTTTGGTCTACCTCTCCTTTTGCATATCCATCCACTCTCATTACTAGCATCCTCCTTGTTACATGATTCTCCTCTCTTCGTATTAATGGCCATACCAGGATAACCTATTAGTTTTCAGCTTCTCAATCTGTGGCGCTACTTTCAAACATCCCCTAATATATTAATTTATCCATTTTTGTAACTCCGCTCATCCATCTCAACATTCGCATCTCTGTGGCCCAGCATTTTAACAATATGGATCAAAATGCTGGATCTTCTTCTGGAGGTCTTATTAGAGTTTTATAAATTTTAATATTCATTTTTTTAATTTTTAATCTTTAATATGGGTTATTTGCATTCTTTTCTCTATCATTAACCATTCTATAAATAAGTTTTTGACCACCACGACTTCCCAAAAACTCACACAGCTTGGCTTGTTCCCTGGATTTAGAGACAGCAACAGCTCTCTTTGCTCTCTTTTTACATACCAAATATTCTTTCCTCTTACTTTCTTTTATCAAAACATCCTCTTCGTCCGCACTTTTCCATTCTTTAAAAGCATTTTTATTTTCTTACAGAATCTCCTGTGCTTCTTCATTTCACCACCAGGATTCTTTCTCAATTTTGCCTTTCCTTTCGTTTCACCAAAAACTTCTTTTGCTACAACTCTAATGCATTCCGCTATTTCATTTCAACATTCATTTACAGATTTTCTAATCAAATCATCTCTTACATTTTGTCTAGCACTCTTTATTTAAATTTACTCGCATACCTTCACCATCTTCCTTTTCCAAAAAGTGCCATATAATTTTGGGGAGTGTCTTTGTTTTGTGCTTTATTATTTTTTGTGAGATAGCTATGTCTAAAACTAGGAGTCGGTGTTGAAAAACCACACTTTCACCAGAGATTACTTTGCAATTTCTGGCTGATTTGATTATATTTCTTCGTATCTACTGTACGATTAATTACACACAACATTGTAACCTATTTGCCAAAATAAACGTAATGATATATTGAATTGTTTTTTAGCACTTTATACTTAAGAACTCATATCAAGGGCCCTTCGAAAGAATATGTTACGGGCCCCGCGCTTGCTTAATCCGGCACTGAGCATAGTATTTGTGTTATGGGTACTAGACAACTGATATACTACTTATATACTTCGTATTTCATACATAAATACATAATACCCAGATGCAAGACGGGAATCGAACCAGTGAGCGTACCGAAGTGAGATGTGAGCCGTTACGCCACAGAGGTCGTCATTGAGTTGGTTTATGTTGTGTAATTTTATATAAATAAAAAAAGGCTTATATTAGGCTAATAAAAAATATATATTAATGATAGGCTAATAAAAGCATTTATTTGTCGTTTTTCTTATAAATATAAAAAAAATCAAAGCTACGACTAGATTTTAGTGCATCCACTTCACAAATTTAATTTAAAATAAATAATCAATGTCATATATCCTCAAAATAGACTAATTATGTGTTGAATTCTAGATGGCGGTCTGAGATTCGATTTAGGCAAATACAACCGGTAAGGTTTCTGAATTTACTCGAAGCAGCCAATGCTTGACCAGTGAGGTAACTTTTAAAATCTTATATCGGACCGATATTTGACGTTTTTAAATGCATACTTGTAAAATAAATACAAAAATGCTGGAAATTAAAAAAAATTAAAAGTAAATATTATACATAGTTAAATATTGCAAAATACTTATTTTTGTACATGAAAAATACAATATTCTAATTTCCTTGTTGGAATATACCAAGTGGTAAAAGCACCAAGTCTGTGTTGGTGCTTGCAATGATAGCTCTCATCAGCATCATATCATCGGGCGTGTACCGCCATCCACTCAGTTGGCCTAGGTTATTGAGTTTTGGACAACATTCCATAAGGAGTTCCACTGTGTCTCTTGTAAGTCGAGGTGCGTTCGGAAACCAGATAGCTTCAAGGTTCTCGAACTTGTTGCGGCGGAGCATCCTGAAATTTTATGTTTGGTAATTAATGTGTGAAAAGGATCTGTGAGAAAATTATTAATCCTGGCGATACTAATCGACGACCTCCGTGGCGTAATGACTAACACACGTCAGTACGCTTGCGGAGATCATGGGTTCGATTCCCGTCTCGCGTCTGGGTGTTATGTAATATGTATTTATTTACAAAATAAAAATATAGTCGTATGTAGTACATTAGTTATCTAGTACCCATAACACAAGTGCTATGCTACTTATTTTGGGACTAGATGGCGTTGTGTAAATGGTCCCAATGTATTTATGTATTTTTAATTAGGATAATTAATTAATCTTATCGAATTATTGGATTGTCATCGGTCCTTGATAAGTCTTATGTTTATATGAAATCTGACCATTTAAAGTGGCTCAAAATAGAAATCAAATGAGTCCATTACAAAGAAACATAGAAGTGAAACTAATAAAAGCACATTAAACATATTTTAATACAACTTTAAATAAAAAAAGCTATTGAGAGTTTATCTAGCATTTAGGAGGTTAGTCGGCAATCGCTTCTGTAAAAACCAAATGTGCTTTCTCGTTTACCTGGGCAAAAGTAACTTACGTACTTACTAGTTAGGTTGTCTGGAAGAAATCGCTTATTAGCGTTAAGACCGCCGATTGTTCTTTTTTTTTGTAAATTTAGATTTTAAGCAGTTTTTATTTTATTATTTGGTGAACAGTAAAAACTTTTCTATTCTATTCTAATTGTAATAGATTCGAAAAAGAAGATTAATCAAGAACCAAATACAACTGTAATACAATTGTCAATCTTTACTACCATCTGAGGTACGTGATAGCCAAAAGGTATCCACTCGGAATCCAACAGAGGTCGCGGGTTCGATTTTACAAAAGCACGTACCGCTTAGAACTTCTTTGCTTAATGTGAAATATTAACGCAAAATTATTTGCCACGCACAGACTGTTAAAGACAACGTGGCGGGGAAACCTTCATACGAGACCACCGGATCGACCCACCAACCCGCCTTGAATAAGCGTGCGGGTATTCTATTCATTTCCCTTAGGGGGAGCCCCGAAACCAGTAATGGGACGTTATCGGTCGTTATTATTTAAGGTTGTCATCTAATTCAACATGTTCTTACATCCAAAGGGCACTGTTATGTTACAGGGCCAAATTTCTGCGAGCTTAATTTAATCATTACCCTTTCAAGACCTTTTTTGCGGAGAATCAAAGAATGTGTATAATGTTTAGCTTGGTGGAGTTTTCCTGATCGAAAACACATCCTATTTAACATATTATAAAGAATTTAATTTCTAGTATAACAACTACAACTTACCGTGCCATATCATTATCATCAAGTTTAATTTCATCGCCGATAATTAACTTCTTCAGATTTGGACTGCAGCACATCAGATATTTGAGGCAAGAATTTGATAGATTGCCCTGAATTATTTCAATGTGTTCTAACTTTTCGAAAGGTATCTCCTCTTCATTTGTCGCTGTCTGACATTGGTAAAACTCTAATGTCATCAAATTCTTACAAGTCTCTGCTATCCTTGTAAAATTGAAGGACCCAGAAGACCCCGACAGCATCAGTGTTATAATTTTATAACCAATCTTATCTAACAGCTGATGGAGTTCGTGACACTGGAACTTATTTAGCTTGATTTTGTTCAATACTGTCAAATCTTTGAGACACTGCATAACACCTTGGTCCGGATGCTCTAAATAAACGGTATCTAACATTGGACACAAAGCCACGATGGCCTTCATAGTACGTAAATTAGTTTCCACGTCGTGAAGATACTGTAGTTTCGTCGTGAAACCAGGTGGACAGTCGTTATTGTAAATATAATATATTGATTTACCAACAAATGAATAACTTCCAAGATTAGTGAGGTTTGGAAGCCTTCGTATTAATAAAGCTGCATCAGTGTGATCTATATTCTCCTCGCCATACATTCCTATATTTACAACGGTTAAGCTCTGAGTGAGTTGCGGATTACGTGTAAGCATAGCATCGATACCAATCTCAGTGATGTCTGTTTCCCCTGAGATGTCTAGTAATTTGAGCACTTTGTTATGTTCGCCAATAAACTTCAAAACTTCATCGTTGGCTATGTATGGTATATTTAAAGCTGTTAAATTAGTTAAGTTTTTAATTATCTGGTACATTAGTGGGAGATGTTCATCCTTCACCCAAACTCCTTTGAGGTTAAGCGACGTCAAATGCCGTCCTTGTTCTGCAATGAGCTCAAGAACTTTCCTATAATACGGTATTGGAAATATTCCCGTCGCTAAACTCTTAACATTCTCTTTGAGCAGCAATCGCATTGTATAGAACCTTATTTCGGGATCGAGGTATTCGGAACTTAATATTAGGTTAATGAGATCCTGAAATATATCACTAGTGGCGCCCATACTTTCATAGTAAGACGAAACCATGGCGAAAGACAGCGCTGCATCTTCCTCGGATGTCACGCGGGAGAGTGCGTGAATGAGTTGTCTCGCCACTAAAGACAACGTCACGTCTTGGAGCGGCGGCACTGGACATTTAGGCGACATCTTCACAAGTATCACTAATTCACTAAACACTGATTTAACACTACTTGAGCATAACAAACGCTTCGACATTCAGTTTTGGGAAGCGAAAGTGTAGAATTCGTAAAGTTATTTGGCTCACGCACGCGCCCCGCGGGCCTGGCGATGAGCCAGCGCCTTTATAATTCAAACACACGAGTTCGATGTATTTTTAGATGTTTTATAAAAGGTGTTTATCGTTTAAAATGTGTGCGATTGTTACTATAAAGTGGGTTCGAGATAAAATTGAGTCGTTCGCAACGCAACGCCGTCTGCATTTGCTAATAGTTGTATCCACTTGTACCATAGCAACATTTAATTTAAAACACATATATACCAGTATCCAATTAGGCTATAATTATATATTTTGGCTACGGATAAAAACCTCTGTGCAGGGGCGGAGTAAGGCGGTAACCTCAGCGGGAGAATGGGCGGGCGACAGAACAACTCCAGCTAGGTGGTCGGGCTTTAAACCCTAAGAATTTAAGAATGGATTGCAACCATCCCTGGTCTTAAATATATATGTTATAATAACCTTGTGTTGTGTTCTGGCATAAAAGACCCAGATTCCAGTTCCCCTGCCGGTCCCTCGGTTGCGGTGTCCCTGGCGTCGCCAACATCTAGAGGCGACGGTCAACCTGTCTGCTGTTCCATATCAACAAATGGAATGTCATACACTCATTGACACATAGGAAACGCCATCCAATCCATTATATTGAAAAAAAAGTCCCATACTTATAAATAATTTATTTTAGGTATATACAAATATTTGCAGATGTTTACTTGAAACAACTTCACTTGTTTTCACATCCTTCGAAATATTTTTTATGTCGGTACTGGCAAATTCTTAGCCACTAATAACAATATCTGTTCAGTGCTGAAACACCAGTTAGCGATGTCTTTGGAGACCTTGCACCATTGTTCACCGTGGTGGGGCTCAGCCGCCTTGCAGCGAGCCTTCACATCCTCCTGCTGCTGCTCATTCCCGTGGAGCAATTCAAATTTGTAATAATAGGCCCACGCGTCGCCTAAGTCTGGGTCTATTTTGACCTATTAGGAAAATAAAATTACATTTAAATCTACTTAAAGGAATGTACTCATGCCACGTGGCCTATTTTTGTAAATTTTTACCCTCCTTCCCCCTCTAGGGGACCACCCTAGTTTTCACGTGTAATCATACTTGAATATAATACGAAGATATTGACTACATGACGAAAACTTAAGCCACACCCCCCTGCTCCCTGTGACCAGGTTTGATATTTTGAAGACCTCGACCCCTAAACGGGTCATATAGTACGTGTATGGGAACATACTATAACACCTACTAAATTGTATATTCGAGACAGAAGTATCGATAGATTAAAATTTAAACAGATTCTGAAAGCATGATTTTGGTACGATAACATTCTTCAGGCTGACATCTATACAAATAAATAAAATTGGAGGGTTTGTTTGTAATATTAAAATAACCGCTTTTTACTAAGTGTATATGGATGTATACACGGTACATATACCAAAACAACATTTTTTACAAGTTTTGTCTGTCTGTGTGTTTGTTCCGGCTAATCTCTGAAACGGATAGACCGATTTTGACGGGACTGTCACTGGCAGATAGCTGATGTAACAAGGACTAACTTAGACTACTTTTATATTAGAAAAAAAAATAGATTTTGTTAAAAATTAAATTATAATCCAATTTAAGTTGACCTCAGATTTATATCATCAATCATATAAAATAGGGTTAAAATAGCAGTTTGTATATTTCATTTATTTATATTTTAGGGTTTATAGGGTTTGTAATCCAAAATAAACCATAAGATATATCCAAAAAATGCTGCCCAAAGTCACTATTCCACGCTGACGGAGTCGCGGGCACAGCTAGTTAATAAATAAATACATACTTAAAATACAAGTTCTTTATTGTTTTGTCTAATTTAAATCTTTACATACATAAGATCTTTTATCTATCCTGGCGTAATAGCAAACGCACCTCGGTAAGCTTGCGGAGGTCACGGATTCTATTCTCGTCCCACATATGGGTGTTTATGTATATGTATTTATTTACAAAAGAAAACATATAAGTAGTATATGAGTTGTCTAGTACCCATAAAACAAGTGCTATGCAACTGAGTTTGGGACTAGATGATGTTTTTTTTATTGCTCTAGGACAGCAGACAGGCTGACGGCCCACTTAGAATTTAATAGTTACAGTCGCCTATAGGTGTTTGCAACGCCAGTGGTATCGCAAACACGCTGCTGTCCCATAAGGGTACAGGAACTCGGGTCACTAATGCCGGAATACAACATAAAGTTATTATGGCGGCATACTTTAAGACCAAAGGTGGTCGCCTTGGAGCCCTACCACGTAGCTAAGGTGGGCTGTTTTGTCACCTTTTACGACAGGCCGATCCCGGCCGCAGAGGTCTGTATTCTTTCTCCACCCCTGCACGGATGTTGCGTGAAATATTCCAATACATTTACATAATTTTTATATTTATATATATTATGCTGCGCCACTGCTTAGTCATATAGCATAGATGGCAGACGAAGAAGTATTTTGTACCGATTTTTTGGTGGAACTTCTTACAATCAAATCAAACATTAAAATAAAAAAAAACAACTTATAGACTTACCGTCCTGTTGAACCACTCCCGGCACTTGTTCAACTTCCTCTCCGACCAGAACAGCTGCGAGACGGCCAACAGCACGTGCGAATCGTGCTCGCACTTCTTCAACGCATCCACCTACGACAAGACATTTCAATAAACAACATCTTATAATTTTACCGACTTCGCGGACTACACAAAGTGGCACATTTTGACGGAGTAATAATGACATAATACATATCTTGGTTCGCTGGCCAAATGTATATTACGGTAACTGCTGAATTCTAAGTGGTCTTCTATCCGTGCAGGGGCGGAGAAAGAATACTGACCTCTGCGGCTGTCGTAAAAGGCGACAAAACAACCAACCCTAGCTACATGGTAGGGTCCCAAGCCCGTCCGAATGACGACCACCTTTGCTCTTAAGTCTGCCGCCATAATAACTTAGTGTTGTGTTCCGGCATTAGACCCAAGTTCCTGTACCTTTATGGGACAGCAGCGTGTTCGCAATGCCACTGACGTTGCAAACACTCATAGGCGACGGAAACTGCTAAATTATAAGCGGGCCGTCAGCCTGTCTGCTGTCCTACACTTCGAAGAGTAAATAGAAGATCGAAAGAAGTTTTTATCATAATTATTGACTATAAGTTGCAACCAATGTTTACCACGCTTTTATTAACTGGACATGTATGTATGTATCTATGTAACCGAATTAACCCTCTTCGCTACTAGTATCTGCCATATGGAAGAATTTCTCCAAAAGATGGAATCCATAAGTCTTGAATTCGGCCTCAAGATCAATCGTAGCAAGACTAAAGTTATGATTGTTGACCGAATTAACAACTCGCCCGAAGTGACACAAATAGCGAACTGTGAAGTGGTGCAATCTTATGTCTATTTAGGAGCGTTGATCTCGAACAACGGAGGCTGTATAGACGAAATCAAACGGCGCATGGCGATATCCAGATCAGCTATGGATAAGCTGCAAAAAATATGGAGAAATCGTAAAATAACGAAAGCCACTAAGACCCGGCTAGTTAGAGCACTGTTATTCTCCATTTTCCTATATGCTTCGGAGACGTGGACCCTGCGAGAAAGTGAGAAGAAGAAAATAGACGTTCTCGAGATGTGGTGCTGGAGAAGAATGTTGAGTGTCCTGGAATCAATTCCGGACCAACAAGTCCATTCTAGAAGAACTCGGCATCAAACAGCGTCTATCTTCCATCGTACAGGCTCGATTTCTCACTTTCTTTGGTCCCGTGACTAGGCGTGACGATGTCTCCATCGAACGTCTAGTTGTCCAAGGGAAAGTATAAGGAACAAGACCTCGCGGCAGATCGCCTATGAGATGGACGGACCAAGTAAAGGCTGCAGTGGAAGTCCCAGTACACGTGTGCTCCCGAAAGGCAGCTGTCCGGGAGGAATGGAGACGGATTGTCAGGCGTGTGACTGAAAAATTATGACCACGACTGCTCTGACAAGAGCGAAACGAAAGAGGAGAAGATGTAACCGAATTTTCAGACTCAATTTTTACTTACTTTGAAAACCTGATGACACAAAATTAATAATTTTGATCCATGATCCTTATCAGGATCATCAGGATTAACGCTTTCTTTTCCTTCTGCCGAAAGATGGCGTTAAGTTAATAAAAATATTTACCGATTGGTAATTATTGACAACACATAAATATTATAGTTGATATTATGACAAATTGACAACAGATAAATTATAGTTTATAAAAACTAAAACACACGCTTTTATAGTTAATGGAACTAAAAAGTTAAAAATAATTCTAGACTAGAAAATGAATGTCACTGTTCTAAAAGCGTGGCATAGGTTGTTCGCCGACAGCAAGTGGAACGGCCCTAGTACGTGGAAACGCTTCCGCGGGTCAACCGTTTGAGTCCCGACTCCAAGTGGTTTTATTTACAAACTAGCTGTGCCCGCGACTCCGTCCGCGTGGAATAATGACTTTGGGCAGAATTTTTTGGATATATCTTATGGTTTATTATTTCATATGATTGATGATATAAATCTGAGGTCAACTTAAATTGGATATAAAATTTCCGAAACTTATCATGTTTAACAAAAACTACTTACATGGCGTAACAGTTGCATTCGATAACACTGACGGTTTGCATATTTCATTTATTTACATTGTAGGGTTAACAGGTTTTGTAATCCAAAATATACCTTAAGATATATCCAAAAATGAGTAGAATAGAGGTTGGCACTGAAAATCAGCGCCGTGTCGAAACTTCGATACGGCATAATGCTGAGTGCAAACCTTATTGGTGGAGGGACGGCGAATATTGGCGAAAACATGTACTCTATTTGGTAACTTTTATACTTGCTTGTGTTTTATGATCATTTTTCTGTATTCGTCATTCTTGATCACCAATAAAATATCTTTCTTTCTTTCTAAAAATGCTGCCCAGTCACTATTCCACGCGGACAGAGTCGCGGGCACAGCTAGTTTCATATATTGATGATATAAATCAACTTAAATTAGAAACAAAACCTACAATGACCAGCCTAAGCTGAACCCTATTTCATATGATTGTTGATATAAATCTGAGGTCAACTTAATTTGGATATAAAATTTTCGAAACTTATCATTTTTAACAAAAACTATTTTTTTTTTCTAAAATAAAAATAGCCTGTGTTACTCCTTGATAGATCAGCTATCTGCCAGTGAAAGTCCCGTCAAAATCCATGCAGCCATTTCAGAGATTAGCCGGAACAAACAGACAGACAAAAATTGTAAAAAATGTTGTTTTGGTATATGTATCGTGTATACGTCCGAATGCACTTAGTAAAAAGCGGTTATTTTAATATTACAAACAGACCCTCCAATTTTATTTATTTGTATAGAAGAAAATATGCAAATAATTTATCAGTTGTCTACTACCCATGAAACAAGCGTTTTGCTGAATACTTTTAGACTAGATGGTGCTGTATGAATTGTAGCTTAATATTATTCTTTATACAATGTAAAATTTTTTAGGAAATATTTCATATGTTTTATAATTATGACTTTTCCCATTTGGTAGTCCATTTAATATGATCGTTTGTTAGATGATTTTGAATTATGTGTTGTGCAATTATTATTAAATAAACATTATCTAAACATAATTTCCACTCAACGATGCCTGTCTAATACACAAGGATCACTCACGCTCTTAGTTTTCCTCTGCGGCCGCGACTCCATGAAGATGGCCTCAGCCCAGAGCCGGCCGGCCGTGGGACACTCCTGCAGCGCTTTCGCCATCACCGCGTTCGCGATTTCCGCGCTGCCATTTCGCCTCTCCAACCTCACACTTTCTAACCTACAACCACGAATCTTATATATGTATAAAAATCTCGTGTACCTCTGCGGCCGAGGTCGGCCTACGTGGTAGGGTCCCAAGCCAGTCCGGATGACGACCCCCTTTGGTCTTAAGTATACCACCATAATTGGCATAGGCCTCCCCAAGCAAGACAATCACGGAACCGGTGTCTAATACAAACAATATCATTTAAATACGTTGCTTTCATAAACAACCATGTTAATATTACTCGCACACAAGTAGTTATAAGATAAAATGTAACATCTAAGATTGTTAATTAAAGCTTTTATTATTATTATACCGCCATAATAACTTTGTGTGTTCCGGCATTAGTGACCCAAGTTCCTGTACACTTATGCGACAGCAGCGTGTTCGCGATGCCACTGGCATTGCAAACACCCATAGGAGACGCGATAACTGCTAAATTCTAAGTGGGCCGTTAGCCTGTCTGCTGTCCTAACACTTCGAAGAGTAAATAGAAGATCGAAAGAAGTTTTTATCATAATTATTGACCTCAATACTTATTATTGTAAAACGAATATTTATAATACGACGACAGTGTATATTTTCTGCTTAGTTCTGTGAATCTCTAATAGATGGCGGTGTATATTCATCGATAAATCTCTTTAACATTGGACATCTAAGTTACGCAGGCATCCGATAGATGGCGTTGTGTTCGATTTCTAGTTCGTACATCTATTCACGTACATACATATTTATCCATGTTCACGACCTAAGTATTACTACTGTAAGTATTATTTGAATTATTATATTTTCTTAAATAATTATTTATATTTTATAATATATGTGTGTAATTGACACAATACACGCAGAGATAAATAACCAACATTACATACCTACATAATATGTTGTGAACAATAAGTTCATTATATAGAAACTAATCACGAAATCATTGGTGCAGTTAGGAACGCGGTCGTAATGTGCGTCATAGTAACGCTTACGTTGATGATTCAAATCCGACTGCTACCACTGCATGTTTTTATAAACAATGTTTTAAAGCAAATACAATGAAAATAGAGAAAAATATGGAGTAAAATAACAAATGAAGAGTATAATTTTGTTAATGAAATAAAAATAGTACGCAGCTTATACAGAGAAGCCACGAAGCGTGTCCTTTGGCACTAGATGGCCCTGTGTGAATTGTGCCACTATGTTTATTTATTGGAGTTTAAAGCATATGAAAAGATATACAGACAAATACACATGATTAGAGAAGAAGATCTTAGATTAATTAAAAAACAACGATAATATCAACTCAAATCTTACCATAATTCTGGATTCTTCAAATTCCTCAGTCTAGCCTTTTCCAGGACTGATCTGGCCTTGGTCACGTGTTTCATTTTCTCCTCCAATCGCGAGAGTAGTATCCACATGGGAACACTCGTCGGACATTTCTTTAACTGAAACAAATTTCTGCATTTATTCAAACAAATCCAACAAATCATTGACGGATAAAATTACATCATCAATACAGTACTTGTTTTTCTTTATACGAACTATTAGAGCCATAAAATAACACTTCTACAGAAAAAATAATTTTTTACGATGAAGTCGATAGAGGCAAATAGCCCTGCTAATGCTGCCGTCGTAGAATAAATTTTATAATGCCTTTATGAAAAATCCCATATCGTACTGCGATGGGAAAACCTAAGCCGGAAGCTCATTCTAAATCCCAACAGTATGCAAGTCAAACATTCTTGAGAACTATTTCGTACAAGAAAGAAGATGCTCCAGGATATGGGAATGAACGTCCAGCCGGTGAGGGGCGTTCGTTGGTACAAAAACGACGAAGGCAGCATTCTAAATTTCATCGAATTATTAAAGAATGGTTCATTTAAAGAATTACACTTGTAATTCTTTAATATTGTGTATCATGTTAATTTATTTGTGCATACTTATATAACTTAATGTACCTACTATAATATTGTTATTTTTCCATCATATAGTCTAATATCAAATATTTTTGATAAAATAATCTATTTACCCCTTTTTTTTTTTAAGTTTCGTACTGTATTAATTTTAAAACCAAATAATTTTATCAAAATATAATGATCTTAGTTAAGGCCCCCACTGAAAACTAGCTCCAAGTAGAAATTAGATTGGTTTCAACTTGACATTATGCTGAGTGAGCATGGATACAGAAGTGACAGATATTGGCAAAAAAAAAAACAAATAATATCCCCTAACTTATTATACATACCGATAACGATATAATGTTTTTCTTTGTTTTTATTTTATATAGATTTTTGTATGTATTTGTCATTTTTTTATCAATAAAATATTTTCTTTCTTTCTTTATAAATAACGTCTCAGAACACTTTTTTTCGTGATTGTAATCCCCTTATGACGGTTGAATACGATAATATTTGCAAAACTTACCCCTTGTGAATAAGTGTTATGTGCATCCTCGTTTCTGTCCATCTGCTCTTCAATTTCGCCCTTCATCATGTGTAATTTGGCGTAATCGCCGAAGTCCTCGATGGCCCCTTCGAGCAGTTTCAACGCCATTTCTAAATTATTTAACGCCCATTCGAGTTTTGCTGATTTTATCATAACCTGTTGAATATCATAATAATAAAAGTAACATCAAATTGAAACGAGATTTTAACGAAAATAACAATCCTAGATAGTAAAATAAGGCAAAAAAATGAACTCCTCTACGCAGCCAAGATTTGTTTTGTTAATCCAAATAGATGCGCAAGAGTTTAAATATCTCACATGTATCTTCAGCGCATTCGGATTTAAAAAAGAATGATTCGTGTTCAGTCGGACGGCGCGGCGGGCGCACGTTTACTTTTCGTAAATAAGAATATAATTATGTAAAATAAGTCCAATGTAAAAGAAGTGCAAATTAAGAAATTTAAAGTATCAAGGACTATTATTTTCAATCTCCGCTCACCATCGCAAACACCAATAATGAAACACTTAAAAGAATGAAGAGCTTAAAAATTATATAACTCCACCCACTACTGCTCCATTCTTTTTCTTACTTTTACGACAACATCCGTCATTCATAAAATGTAAACAAACAACTGGACGGCACGGCTAATGATATTAAATTTATATATCTATAGAAAGCAAGAAAACTGGAACACATATGTTCCAATCACAAAGTGTATTGAAGTTAAAATGTGATTTACCCTAGGCGTGGGCGCCGATGCTCTGGCCTTGGCGAGCAGCCGCCTAGCGCGGTCGTACTCCTTGTTCTCGCTCTCCAGTTTGACGGCTGCTAGCCAGATCTCCTCAGAGTTAGGGTTCGCTTGAAACGCCAACGATAGAATGCCTCTGGCCGCTGGCACGTCGCCTATATGTAAAAATAATGATTATACGGTGAAATTATATAGAGCACGAATACGAGGTGTAAACAACACAGGGCCATTGAGTCCCAAAGTAAGCGGCAGAGCACTTGTGGGTACTAAACAACTGATATATTTAATTTATAGATAGATAATTATATAACTCTTTATTGTATATTATACTACCGGCACGCTATGATGGCCGTTTTGACGTTTGCCCACTCCATGAAGTTTCTTATTAATTAGTAATTAATAGCTAACTTAAACATACATAATAGACGGCATTATCGCTTAAATCGCTTAAAGCGATAATGCCGTCATTCCTGGCAACGTAATAAGCGTAATTCCTGGCAACTTTTTCCTGGAGATATTGTTTATTGATTACTGGCGATCCTTTATAGGTTTATTTTGTAAAATAAATGCATATTATATATAAAGAATAAAACCCGTCACTTTCGCAGGCATTCCGACACACAAAAGCTGCTGCGCCACGGAGATCACCGTTTAGGTTACAATGATAACATCCATTATATCTTACCTGCCAACCACTTTGATTTGGCTCCCATCAGCCACAACACTTCAGATTTAGGGCAATGGGCCACCGCTCGTTGCAACAAGGCCTCCAAACTGGCCCTGGTCCCGTGCTGCTTCTCCAAATACGCCGCCCGCAGCCATATGGACTTCTTCGAGGGGAACACGGATAACGCGTAACCGTAAATGGCTCGGGCGCATTCGTAGGCGCCCTCGTTTGCACACTGCAATCAACATTACTTGAAATCAACTGGTTCAAAATTATGATCAACATGATCAAATTCCGAACCGACTTTTTGTTGAAGTTATGCTTCTTTTGGCGCGTTTAGAAAAAAAAAATGAAAGTAAAATTTCTACATTGCGCGCGCGCATACACTAAACGACATGATGAGGTTAGCTTAGAACTGTCTTCCAAGTTTCTGTGGTAACTCGTAACGTAATATTATATAATACAATAATTAATAATATAATATATACTTAATAAATTAAAATTAACTGTCTATATAGGCTTTAGTGATTATATTCTCTTTGGTCTTATTGAATGTTAAAATTGACAATAACAAGGCATTAAACTTTAGAATTGTTATTTGTATAGTTATTTATAATTTGTGAAATACATCTTGCTCAAGTATAAAGAAAATGGTGTATAAGTAATCTGAATTGCTTATTTGTGAGAATAGTGTTTACAAAATGCGAATATATGGTTACGAAACGGATTTACAATGCAGGTTTTGTAATAAAAAACATTTTGAAGTTTTACAGAGTCTGTTCAAATTGATGTAGAAAAATGGCAAGTAAAATAATTTGGCCTTTGATAAAAGAACCCTAATAAAGTTCGAACTTAAAAATTAAACGAATTATGGTCGAATTTCGACCCCTGGGCGACCAATAGTATTCATAAAGATACATGGTTTATGTGATTTTAAATTATGTATAGTGGTGAAAGTGATTTTTATCTTAAAAACTTTTGGGCGTTGGCGTTTATGGATTTGAGTTTAATTTATTGTATATATGTGTTCGATCCTTGCATAAAGGGTATTTGAAATTCCGCCCTTTTGTTACCTACCCTCACTCTCGTAAATGGTAAAAGTGAGGGTGGGACGAAAATAATATAGCTAGTATCGCGCAAGCTCCTAAACGCGCGGAACGGTCTACGTTCGACCTCCGTTCAGTTACTCGAAACTCTCATTGGCCTTGCCATAATATTGTGTGTTCAGTGTGCGTGAAATTAGCTGGTGCCGTGCAACAGTTCCGACGCAAGTGGACCTGAACCGAACCGGGAAGGGGTGGAATCAATGTCAGTGCGAATTTCTTTGCCCACTGCTAGGTATCGCGTCTCTCTAACCATCGCTCCTCTCCCCCCCCCCCCTCTCATACAGTCCACTGCTCTCGAGCTATCCTTCTCATTCCTGTACGGTGCAATCTTGGTCCGTGACCGATATCGTACAGTATGTTTTCTTTTTATTATATTAATTTATTATTCCTTTTACTAACACAGAGTTGTTGCATACGGGATGAAACCTTCAGCTACTTTTGTTCTATTACATCAACGAAATATAACTCCTTACGTGCGTACATAAGTACACACACACGTTTTCTTTTTTTAACATATCAAACACGACATGAATAAATTTCTTACAAATCAATTGTAATAGCAGTGCGATTTGCTTAAAATAAATTCACTAAATAAAAACTACTTACAGCTTCAGCATCTTCCATCCAGGTGTGTTTCTGATCTTCCGGCTCGATACCATGTCCGATGACTGCACGAATCACAGCCTGTGATGAACAATATTTATATTTTTTAAACACATGAATAAATAGAATATACTGCCTTTACCATGGCTATGGGGTACAAAAGTTCCATATTATAAAATTTGTTTATCAGAATGCATGGGACGGTAGTTTCATGTGGATATTATAGCATAATTGCCATGTACCAACTACATATATTGTATTATGTATGAGTGGTATATATCCACTTATATAAAATTAAATTAAATAAGTCTTTATTGCTGTTTTTCTTATTAACAATAGTTTTTTTTATTATAAATAAAAACTAGTTTTTATCGACAATGGGTTACATGTCCTCTACAACTTGTCTTTCAACAAAGGCCTCCTCTAAGGCTTTCCAATTTGTCCGATTTTTTGCAATACGTACCATTCTGGGCCAGCTAACTTCTTAAAGTCATCTTCCCAACGTTTAAATTGCCTTCCTCTACTTCTTTTATTTTCTCTCGGGTACCATTCGGTAATAATTTTTTAGTAAATTTCTCAATCTTCTCCTCCAGTCCAACGCCATTTTAATTTTCTACAAATTGTTTGTACTTTTCCAAACTTGGTTTTTCCTTTTATTCGTTTTAAGTTTATTCTATCTCTTCTACTCACTCCATGGTCCATGTTTGGCATGCATACGTCAAACATGGTAGAATACAAACATTAAAAGCTTTTCGTTTTTCCGGCATAGGTATTTCTTTGTTTTTCATTATTTCACTTAGTGATCAAAATTTCTTTCACGTGTTAGCTATTCTTCTTTCGATTTCTTTTTGCATGATTCCTTTCAGTGAAATTAATTGTCCTAAATAAATATAATCATTGACATATTCTAATGATTGATTTTTAACTGTAATAGAATCTTGTTGTAGGGAACCACGCATAACTTTCATCTTTGTTATATTCATTAAAAGACCAGCATTAGCACTTTTATCTGATAATTGTTGTAGCATTTTTTCCAAGATCTTAGGACATTCAGAAATAAGTAATGTCGGCAAAACTCAAATGACTCGATACCTCTCCATTCACATTGAGACCTACATTATTCCACTCTAGTTTTCTAAAAATCACCTCCAGAACAGCTGAGAATATTTTTGGTGAAATTGGATCTCCTTGCCGGACGCTCTAGTGGAAATTCATCGCCTGTTACCTCCATTTTTATATGAACGCTAATTTGTCCGTATCGTAAATGTTTTTTAGTATACGTATGTACTTACAGTAGATACCTTGTTGTAATGGTTCCTATATATAATAAAGTTCTAACAAATTGAAAGCTTTCTTAAAGTCTACGAAATCCAAGTAGTATACCACATTGTATTTTTGAAGTACCTGTCGTTAAACATGAATATGTTGAAAGTTGCTCCTGAACCCAGCCTTGCTGTGCAGTTAGTCTAAATAGCAATATTTTTGTGAATATTTTATATATGTTAGACATTAAGCTTATCGGTCTATAATTGCCAATATTTCTTTTATCTCCTTTTTTATGTAACAATACTATCGTCGGTTTCATCAAATCTCCAGGAATTATTTGTGTTTCTGTTAATTTGTTAACTTAGGAACAATAACCGACATTTAAAAACATAGTTTCACAGTACCACAGCAGTGGTACAGTTTCTGAATCTTGCTTCTCGTCTATTACAGTCGCAGTGATGTTAACATTCGTGCTTTTATACAAGTTTTTATAATAATTTGTAGCAATCTGTAATATTTTAAATCTATTGCTTGAGTATTTTCTATGCTTATGTTTTAAATTAAGCATCCAATATTTTTTTGATTTCAACTCTTTAAACGCTTTCTTTACACCTCCTGAATTATTTATATGATATTGGAATGTTTTTGATCTTTTTCTTTCTATCTTTCTTTAATTGTTCATCTCTGATACTTTTTCATGACTTTCCTTGTTTTTTTTAACCTTGTAGAAGCTTTTTCGTTTCCTTTAGTACCTAGTTTAATTATTGTAATAGTAGAGAGTATATTTTTATTATTATTTGTTGTATTCTTTCCTAGATTCACTTTTAAGAGTATTTCTATAATCACGATATTTTTCCTGGATTGATTTATTGTTCTCATTTTCTTTCTTCTTTTCTCTTCAATGTTTTTTTAAGTTAATCAGTTGCTCTTCGTTGACGTTAATAATTCATACTAGGCATCAATTTGTTTTGTACTCTATGACTTTTCTTTACATTTGACCCTTTTAATGTTGCACGAATCATTTTGTGATCAGAGTTAAAATTTAAATTGTGGATGATTGAACAGTTAAAAATTTGTTGGTTTAAGTCATAATATAGTCGATTTCATTTCTATACAGTCCATGTCTACTTATTGTTCTTTTTCTTGGTGTAGATGCTATTTAAAATACATAGTTTGTTTTCTAAACAGAAATTCACTAGTTTTACACAGTTTTTACTCCTATTTCCGTAACCATATCTTCTTAAAGTAAACTCTTCGCCTCAGAGGCATTCCCCAACTTGTCCATTAAAATCACCCATAATTATTTTATTTTTATGAGCGTTATCAATGGTTTTTATAATGCTTGATAAAAATTGTCTATTTTGATTTCTTCTTCTATTTCATTAGCTTCTGTGGGAGAATATGTCTGAATAATTGACCAATATTCATCTAATAAAGATGAATATCGTAGAGGGAGTATAATGTTAGGTATAGCTATATTTTCTTGTATACAATATAATAAAGCATAAAATAAGATTGAATAAAATCAACTGAAGGTATGAATGAATCGAAAGAGGCAAGACATCGCTCTACATCAGATGTCAACTGCAGGCAAAACCTAAATCAGAAAATTAAAAATACCTGACAAGTGTGAACAGCTCCAGATTTTTCCGCTTCCATTGCTTCCTTGAACCAATGCTCGCGGTTTATCTCAACGCCGTTCGCACTTAGCGATGTAATCGCACGATCTATTATTTTCTCAACCATATGTGTGTTGCCTGGAAAAAAACATTTATAATTCAGTTATTCTCATAGTTTTATAACTTTGATAATTAAAAATATAAAATAGATCTCAAACAATAAGCTACTTTTATTTTTATTGCAATGGGTCAGCGGACATGTATTTGGGAGGCCAGGGGCATCGCTAACACGCTGCTGTATACGTAGGGGGGAACTAGAACCAAGGTTACTTATGCCAAAACACAAGACAAGGTTGTTATGGCGAAATATTTAGAGCCCAGGGCTGGTTGCCATCCAGGCGGGCTTGAAACGCTAACCCCAAGCTGAGTTGGTTTTATTTTGTTTCTTGAATAAGCCATGAATTTCATATAAGTATAGAGTAACAGATTGTTTCGTTATCATAATCTCGTAAACTATAATCGAAAATCGGTCTAGCTCGAGTCATCTGGCACATCGTTGTTCGCACCTGTCAGATTGACAGTTATCAAGTAGACAGTGGAATTCAGACTGTCGAGCGAGACACACCGGCCTACCGCGCTGCCGCTTTCACGCCCAAATACAAAACCGTTAATATTCGTCAACATCAACTCATGACCTGAACGAGGTGGAATCAATTCGGCAAACGGACACCAGACTGCAAGGCAAGGTATGTGCTTAGCTTGTAACTTGATATATTGTCTGTTTGATCTGTGGAACAACGATTGTATCGACAGAGCCTAGTTCTGTTATCCAAATGTAAGCAGAAAGCCAGACCAATCGCATGCGTATGCTACACAGATTTTTACTCTTTCTATATTACTTTGAAAATTTCATCCCAGATACAAGTAAAACTTCCAAAACAGCCTCAGGCATCCTTTTGAAAAATTTCAATGCAAAATTTTCATGACTTTTCTGCAAAAAAGCAAAATATATAGAAAAATAAAAGATGCAAAAAAAAGCAGCTAGATTATAAAGATTAATTCACACAGCACCATTTAGTCGCAAAGTAAAGAGCAGAGCGCTTGCTTTAGGGATACTAGACCACTGATGTAATACTTATATATCTTTGTAAAAAAATTCATATTATACATAAACACCTGGACTCTTAACGGGAGCAGATACCAATTTAGTTAACTTATTAACAAATAATAATACTCACCATGAGCTTCTTCAAGTTTAGCAGCGGTGACCCATATCTGTCTATCGGTGGGTATATTTTCTCTCGCTTTGTTCAACACTTTCCTTGCGTTCTCGTATGTTTCAAGTCTGGCGAGCGCGAGCCAGAGCTCGACACTAGTGGGACAACATTCGACGGCACGAGATAGCAGGATTCTCGCATCTTCTGGGTTCTCAAGTTCCACGGCCGCTTTCCACAAACGAACCGAGTTTGGAATGTGCTCCAATGCTTTTCGGAATACACGGCGTTTGGACTAAAATGCGATACGGCAGTTAACACTTTGTTGACCAGGGATTCTACACATAAACTATGTCATGTCACCCACCGGCTATTATTTTGTAATTGAATATGCAAGTAAAACTTGAAATTAAACTTTGGACATATTTTTTTATAAAGCTCTTAATAATATTTTTATGTATGATATACTGTATGGCAATCATCTGCATGCAGTGAATGGCGTTAATTCATAGAAAAGTTCTTCACCGATACGTTCCGTCATGGTTGAAATTTTAGGAATTATATTAAATACCAAGAAAAGTAATTTTGTTTTTTATTATGTCCGCTTTATAACCTAAACACAGCATGCCTAGTTTTTGCAATACTCTATATCGCCCTGGGTGTCATAAATTGAAATGGTTATCCATTGCAAGTGCAAGTGTAATGACGAGTCAACTCGTCATCGGTCAGCAGTGTTAAGTGAAGTATATACAAAAATTACCCAGAACAAAGTATTCATTGTTTCTTCTCCTTTTACACCCAGTTTTGTCCGTCAATTGTCATCAATATAAGCGATTTTTACCTTAATTGCTTATACTTTACAATATTTGAGGAACTACTGTGAATATAGTTACGAGTCTTCGCGGAAACTTGAGAGACAATAACAGCTAACTGTTGCATCGTAAAAAAAAATTACACTCATAATTTTTTCTAAGCGCGCCAATAAGTATAACTCCAATAAATATGTATTAAATCAAGTCCTTGACCTTTTTTGATGGAATGGTGTGATGGCAGATTATTTATATTTAAAAATAATCTTATACTTTAATTAAGAAGCCGATGAAATAGAAAATTCCCTTTAATCCAAACATTAAAACTAAGTTAAATATTCTAAGATTTTCCCATTATTATGGCATACTAATTCCTTTATTTACTACAGAACAAATATTATCGATATCTTATTATGGAATATATGTTTCAATCGTATATATAAAATTCTCGTGTCACAATGTTCATTCCCATCCTCCTCCGAAACGGCTTGACCGATTCTCATGAAATTTTGTGAGCATATTGAGTAGGTCTGAGAATCGGCCAACATCTATTTTTCATACCCCTTAGTGATAAGGTCACTATTCCACGCGGACGGAGTCGCGGGCACAGCTAGTATATTTATATAATTAAAGGTAGATATTTTTAAAATACTGTAAACTAAACTGTAATGTATAAATATTTAGATAAAACGAGACAAACATATAAAAGTGAATAAATTAATGATCAGTGAATGAAGATATATTTTATTATTATTTATTAGATATTATTAATTTTCATTCTTCAGGGGCGGAGAAAGAATACAGACCTCTGCGGCCGGGGTCGGCTTGTCGTTTGCGTAATGGCAATAAAATAACCCACCCTAGCATAGCTAGGGCCTATGTGGTAAGGCCCCAAGCCCGTCTGGAAGGCGACCACCTATGGTCTTAAGTATGCCGCCATAATAACCTTCTGTTGTGTTCCGGCATTAATGACCCAAGTTCCTGTACCCTTATGGGACAGCAGCGTGTTTGCGATACCACTGGCGTAGAAAACACCCACAGACGACGGTAACTGCTAAATTATAAGCGGGCCGTCAGCCTATCTGCTGTCGTACAGCAATAAAAAAAAAGATAGCATTACTAAAAATGGGTAAAAGTGAGATACCTTGGTTTCCTGTTCCAAATCGGCCGCCTTCACCCATATCCTTACACTGTGCGGCAGGTTCCTTGCCGCGTGGGCGATAACCGCACGCGCCGTGTCAGGCGGTTGCAACCTAGCGGCCTCTAGCCACAGTTCCTCGCTACTGGGGTTAACTTCACAGCCCTTCATTATTAAGTTGCGCGCCGACTGTACTTTACCTAATAAACAAATGATCAAGTCTATTGCATTAATTTTTTATCATAACAATTCCAGCTATGCTTAAAGATATATTTAGTTAGAAATTCCACAATAATATTCAACATAATTCAAACACAAGATTCAAACCCGCAATTACTTGGTTGCTATTTACTAAAACTCATTGGATATTCGTAACAGACTACACTCCGGACGCCGAGCAGGAAGAATTTCGGCCATTGACCTGTTATTATCTGTCTCTGTCATTCCCCCGTAAATATAATGCCGCTTTGCTCGCTTAGAGCAATGACCACTGTCGGTCATTCGAAAAGAACAATCAACAAATCACAAACTTACTAGATGGAGTTAGTAGTAGCTAGAGCAGAGGTGTATCAGAGGATATTAATTTTATTATTATTATATCATTTACATATTAACACTATTAAATGTAACAATTTAAAAATATCCATATTCAATTTTCCATTAAACTGTACCCAGTATTACAATGTATTCATTAATTACATGAAAGTATAGTCCAGCCATGTACTATATATTTTATGAGAAATACAATATATTTCATATTTAATGATTTTAAAAAACATTAGTAAATGTGATTTTTGGATAGATATCGCCACACAATGCAAGAATATATAAAATCTTCAAATTTTCTTCCTATCCGAGCAAGAGCGGAGAAACAAAACAACCCACCCTAGCTACGTGGTAGGGCCACAAGCCCGTCTGGATGGCGACCACCTTTGGTCATAACCAACCTTGTGTTGTGTTTCGGCATTAGTGACCCAAGTTCCTGTACCCTTATGGGACAGCAGCGTATTCGCGATGCCACTGGCGTTGCAAACACATATAAGCGACGGTAACTGCTAAATTCTAAGCGGGCCGTCAGCCTGTCTGTTGTGTCTTTCTCCACCCCTGCACGGATAGACATTTGTTGAGATGCGGTTTTAACTGCTTGGTAGGTTGGTTGTATCAAAAGAATCTTCGTTCATACCTGTAACTTCTTCCAACCTGGCACTGGCAATCCAAGCTGGCGGATGATTTGGATTGGTCTCCCTAACAGACTTCAACAATAATCTTGCTTTCTTAATGTCATTTATATCACCACCGTATGTTGGTATCATTGACTGAAGGTCCGTCAGGTAACCCTTAGGGTCCACTACAGTCTGACCAGTGACTGAGTCAGACACTTGGGACAGTTTTACTGTCATTAAGGTGTTTCTTGCTTGACCAATTTTTCTTAGATCCAAATCACCTATAAAAATAATGATAGGTAAAAATACAGACACAATTTTAGCGATGAATTAGTATTCTAAATATAGTCAAAGTACAGGGTTTGCTGTTTACATAAACAAATTGTTTTGATATTTGTTAAGCCAAGTTATATTATTAATAATTTTTAATTCCATCAGCCTAATATCGTTACTTCACGACCCTTTAACCAGAAGCATGAAAACTAAACCTCATTCGTTTATAAAAAAAAGGTACACTGAGTGACAGGATTATCATAAGCTTAGATGTTAGCAGTGGAATCCCTTACAACTTATTTTGCAAACATATTGATGTAGTTAGTAAGACGTAAGACATAGGGAAATAAAATCAAATCAATGGGTACATTTAAAATATACAAAAAGTACAAAAAAGTTAAAAAAATAAACTGTTTTCTTCCTTACCAATTCATTTACAAAGAATTGTGTTTCAGAATAAATAAATTGACTGGAGACTAACATCAAAATGAATACAGGTAAGTGTAAGAATCAACTTAAAACTTACCAGAGGGTGTTAACATTCCAGGAGTCATAATACCAGGCATCATCGAGGCTAGTCCAGAAGTGGGGTCTATCGAACTGGTGGATTCACCCCCCAGGTTCCTCGAAAGGACACTATCGGGTAAAGGTGTGAATTTCTCAGCACGGGGATTGCGTTGTTTACGGTTACGTGCGTCTCCAACTTCTGGTATAGCTGACCATTCGTCCTCAGACACTTGTTTCAACTCTCGTTTGAGATCAGAAAATTGCTGTTGGATTTTTGGTCTGAAATTTAAAAACCAAGGTAAAGTACGAAAACGGGTAATATTTAAGTGGAAAGGACTGAATCCATTAACAATTATATCTAAAAGATTTGAAGAAATAGTATTAGTAATATTTTTTTATATATATACCAACACACCTTTCTTGACGGTATCTCTCCAAGTCTTCTTTGAGTCGTTTTTCTCTATATTCTTTCCTTTTTTCATCCATTCTTTTATCTATAGACTCGTATATTGCATCAGCTTCAGCATCATCTTTATCATATGGGTCCTAAAAATTTTATTAATTTATTTTTTGTTCATTACTTTCTGTGCAAGGGCCGAATAAGAATATTGACAGCCTGTCATGATGGCGACAAAGCAACCTTAGCTCCAATCCCACCTGGATAGAAATCAGTCCTAATATCTAAACATGTCGCTATAATAATCTGGTGTTATATTTGGCATAAGTAGGATTGGCATAAGAATAATAATTCTAGTTCGCCTACATGGATGGTAGCGTGTTGTGAGTTCCCCTGGTGTCGCAAACATCCATAGGCGACGGTAACTGCATTTTATTAAGTGGGCGTCAAGCTGTCTGCCATTTGACAGCATAAAAAAACTGCATACTTAATATCTGATATTATATGATAATATATATGAACATACTAAAAAAAGTTAAAAATATATAAGTAGTTAAAAAAATTAAAATTTTAATTAAACACGATTTTATATGTATAAAATCAAACTAAAAGATACAAATAATTTTCAATAAATTTAAATTAAGGATAGTGTGATAGACGAAAAAATTAATTTTGCAGGGTGCTTGTTGTCAATTGTTATAATACATATTTTATTGACAGATATTAGTAGAAGTAGTCATTTTGAAAATATCTTAAAAAGCATCCCATGCTTTTTTTACAATAAAATTCATTGTTTTGTTAATCACACTATCCTTAATTTAAAATTGAAAATTATTTTTATCTTTTAGTTTGATTTTCTATAACATAAAAAAGCATGTTAATACTAGTTATTTCTTGTAATTTTTTTGATATTTCCCAATCGGTAAATGCTTTTATTAATTTAACGCCTTCTTCTGGCAGTGTTATTAATTAAACTCCAGATGGCATTTCAGCAGAATTTTGAATTTTTTTTTATTGTTTAAAATGGATAGAAATCGGGTCCGAAAATTCCGTTACATACAGGTAAAGTTAATATAAAGCGTGTAAGCTAAAAGCCAATGTCACGCGGTGTTCACAGACGGGCATCCATCCAAGTACTGACTGCACCCAATGCTGCTTAACTTCAGTGATCGGACGAGAACCGGTCCAAAAATTCATTAAACCTGAGGATCCTGGCAAGGATAATGATACAAACTATACAGATTATTGCATTGTCATCGGTCCTTGATAAGTGTGATAAGTTTCAAATCAATCCATCGTTTAGAAAGGGGTGAAAACCACATTCAAAAATTCCGTTACATACCATGCTACTCGTAATAAAAGAGTCTTAATAAGTCAGCTCACATCAGATGTTTATTTTACCAATTTACTTTAATTGGATAAACTGGTGGATGCAAGTAGTGAATTTACTACATATAACAAGAGTTACTAGCTCACATAAAACATTTTTAATATGTAATGTTAATAATTATGTCAGTCAAGAGGTCGATTAAATGAACAAACAACACACCATATACTCTTTCGGGAGGTAGAAGAGGTGGCATTGAAATAGGTACTGAAAGCCCATCCTCCCCCTGTGGAACAACTTTGTTGCCTAGCTATGTGGTGGCTCCAAGCCACTCTGAATGTCAATCACTCTTGGTCTTTAAGTATGTCGCCATAATAACCTTAAATTGTGTTCCAGCATTAGTGGTTCAGGTTCCTATACTCCTATAGACAGCAGCGTGTTTGCCGTGCCTCTAGCGTTGCTAGATATCTGCTTACTATTAAGCGGATTGTCATCATGTCTGTTGTTCCTCAGCAATAAAAAAACCATTAGTAATAAAAGAACCTGAGCAGTTATTTTAGATCTTTTTTGTAGGTATTTGGGAACCCGAGGCAAGCAAGTCTCTAGATACTCTATAAAATATTTTTCATCTCCTGCAGAAAAAAATATAAACACC
Organism: Malacosoma neustria; assembly: GCA_963693495.1. Taxonomy (NCBI): domain Eukaryota; kingdom Metazoa; phylum Arthropoda; class Insecta; order Lepidoptera; family Lasiocampidae; genus Malacosoma; species Malacosoma neustria. Next base: position 13,116,171 of record OY856387.1, on the reverse strand, counting down.
ACTCATTCAGAGGCCAAACAAGGTAAGCAGGTTTTTATCAATGAAATTTATAATACCTTTGAGAAAAGTGACCCACTATAACCTGAAAACTCATCATAATTTGAGTCATTCAAATCTTCATCATCATCTTCTTCCTCTGTTTTTTTACGTTTCGCTGCTGGTGGTGCATGACGATCATCACTAAAAGTGCAAGTGTTATATTAGTGCAAAAAATATGTGATTGTCAGAATACTCAAAAGAGAGATTGCAGCTTCAAAGTACAAGCTTTGGATGCAACGGGAACTATTACTCATGGATAAACCATCTCTTACAAAATCATGGCTAAGATAGGATGATAACTTTTTCACACCTTTCTGATTACTTACCCAGAATCAGAACTGTTAACTTTGTAATTTTACATGTTTTAGTTAACTAATTATTTAAGAAACAAGTGGACAATATTATTGTAAATTTCACTTAAGCTACACAGGTGTTTTGAATAACCAATACTAAACTGTAATTCATTATGGGGATATTATACAGTATATTGACGAAGAGCCTTATGTTCTATATTGATTCATTCTTGACAGTTCTAGCAAAACGATTAGTCATGATTACAGTAGCTTGCATCTATTATGAACTTTATTCCATTAAGAAGCTGTTGGGATATCTCTCTACACAATATATGAATAAAAAAAACTAAAGCCTTTGAAATGAGAAGTGAGCCTTTCATCGTATAGTTCTGTTGTTCTATTACAGGGCTTCTTAAACTTTTGTCATTCAGGACCCCATTTATGATTGCGAGTTTCTTGATGACCCCATACAAATATAAAAGAAAAATAAATTAATACTTTTTGATGATTTATTTATTAGGTAACAATATACATATGAAAATATATAGTTTTAGAATTCGTTTTAAAACATACAAAAATCTAAAATTAATAATTGCACAAAAAATTATAAAATTGTATTTATAGTTTCAACAAAAGTAAAAGTGGATTCTGACCATCTTAATTCGCTCGAATATATTCAAGTAGTTGCGTGTAAAATATAAGTAAAAAATTTAATGAGATGGATGTGCCTGTTTTTTATTGCATAACAAATCAAATCTTGGTGGAATGTTTGAAACTGCTGGACGTAAGACCTCTTCAACATTTTTTAGCGCTGAATGATATTGGGATTTAATATGTGTTAAAGCTGAGAAAGTAACTTCACATAAATATGTGGTGTTGAATGGCAGAAGTACATTTAACGCCATATCAGCGATTGTGGGAAGTTCAGTTCTAGTTTCAATCCAGAATTCAGTCAAGGGCTTTTTTTGAAATTGTAGTTTTAAGTTTGAGTCACTCGAAAGCTTCAACATGTATGATACCGACAAATGCACTAACAATGTATAGCCACAGTATAATAGTAGTGATCATCGATCGTTTACTGCTGTCGGTGGAGATAGCTCAAAACCTTCAACAAATGCGCGTGTCTAGACGCTGCAAGTCCGCTGTATTCCGCCAACTCTAGTGATGTTATAAAATGGTATATATAAATATTTGACATTAAAATCTCTCGCGACCGCAGAATTTTGCTGCGACCCATAGTTTAAGAAGCCCTGCTCTAATACAACACCTCTTAGTTAAATTCAAAATCTTACCTACATATGAGAAATGGAGCGAAATAAACTTTTGATATTATCTAGATAAACATTATTATTTGTTTTATTTTAATTATACAATATTTATGACACCAGCACTATTAAAATATTTTTTATAACTATTAAATAATACTTACGAAACATCATTTGCATCTCGCGCTGGACCAATATCAGATCGGGTCGTGAAACCTGTAGCTCTGTAAATAAATGAATATTAGACAGTATTTTTACAAGGTAAATTAACTCAAAATAAGTAAACAAAAAATTACGAACCCTCTTCCAACCCCAGCGACGTAACCTAAGGGTGCTGGAATACCCAGAAAATGTTTTTTGTTTTTGTTAACAAAAGCTTGAGGTGGGACTGACATTTTGATTTTATTCAATCAATAACAGAAATACAGACAAATTCTTAATTTGTTTAATTTAAATTTTCCGTCGGCACTCCAATACTCATAAACAGTGCAAATTTGTAAAAACAATAATAACGTCAAAGTCAAACTAAACATCTATGCAATGACATTGCCACTTTGACATAAAGATTTTTTTTATTTGACTATCACAATAAATAATATTTTGCAATATTACCAAGATATATTTATTTATATCAAATAAAAATAACATACAATATCATCGCATTTCAGCCTGACGTTGAATTCCTGAAGCAACCCAAATAACTATTTTCAAATAATTCTCCTTAATAATAATTCTCAATGAATGATATGTTTATGAGATTGATATTTATTATTCCTTTTGTATAACATTAACATGTAATAAAAAAATCACGTGCAAATTAAATCAAACTCGTTTTGCATGTTGTATTTTTGAAAAGGATCTAAAGAACCAATTTATAGAAATTATTTCTCGTCAACACATTCAAACTAGGAATCATAGTGAATATATCATTTTTATCCAAAAGGAACGAATTTTTCATAGATTTCAAAAAATAAATATGTCAACATCAGTAAATAATACATACCGCCCTATTGAACGTTTAAAAAGTTTGCGTTGCCGGGCAACGGAAAAGTGTTTTGCTTGGAAGGAAATGCTTGAAAAAAACTACGAACATTATCTCATTTTTTATTCACAACTATTGATTATTATTAGCCAATTGAGTTACTTTAGTTAAGTTAGTAAGGACAATGACACAAAGTTTAGTTGAATGCTCACAGGATCTTGCTTCTAATGAAAACAGTCTGTCTACGAAAGAGTTTTTGGATTTTGAAAAGACATGTGAAGCTTATAAGGATAGTGACGAAGAACTCAAGTTAATATTTAGTGAAATTAAGAAGTTATCACACAAAACCAATAACGATATTGTAGTAGAAGACACCGAGGACGTGGAGTTGATATTAAAACGAGCCGAAGACATCGCCCAGGAGACTGTGAATTTGTTGAAGAGTAGTCCCATTACCGCAGTTGTTAACGGTCAAGGCCCGGTTAGTGATAAGCGAGATATTGAAAATGAAATTCCGCAAATTACAGTGACAAAGCCCTTGGAAAATAATGTTGGATCATTACATCATAAAATTTCACCTACTCACAAGGTAATAAAATAATTTTATAATAATCATAATTCTTATTTTATGTAACTTTATACTTATGATCATTCTTTGTTGTAAATCCATGCAGTTGCAATTTGTGTATCCGTGCAGGGGTGGAAAAAGATTACTGACCTCTACGGCCAGGATCGGCCTGTTTTAAAAGCCAACAAAACAACTCTAGTTATGTGGTATGGCCCCAAGCTTATCTGGATGGCAACCACCTGGTCTATAAGCAGCCACCATAATAACCTTGTGTTGTGTTCCGGCTTTAGTGACCCAGGTTCCAGTACTATGCAGATAGTAGTGTATTAGCGGTGCCCCTGGTATCAGAAACATCCATAGGCTAGAAATACGAACCTTATGTAAAACATATTTGCATACAAGAAATAAACACAGATATGTAGTGTATCAGTATTCTACTACCATTAAAACAGGCATTCTGTTGTTTATGTTAGGACTATATGCTGGTGGACTATGGTGCCGTGTAAATGGTCACAATATATGTGTTTATTGTTATTTACATTGTTTAAATAACTTTGTATGCAGTGGTGACTAGTTTTCTGCTTCGTGCCCTTATCCCAGACTATGTGGGGTTGGTATAGCATTTTCTCTCCTTCCACTCTATTGGTCTCCAGTGATGACTAATCTATTCTGCATAGTTGTTGTATTGAGCAAAATGTTGTTTGAGTTCTTTCCTTGTTGTGTGAACTAACAAAAAGGGAGTAATTGATGCAGTGTATCACACCCTAGAATAGTGATTAGATGGCCCTAATCTTATTTTAGGGTTGGGATCACCTGACCACATTATTTTCTCTAGAAGTTAAAATAAGCGATGTATAGTTATGGTTATTACAGTCCATAGGATCTCACTGTGCTGAGCCCAGACCTTCCACTAGAAGGAAGCCGGAGGTAGGCATCACTTTTTTTAAATTAGTGATGCATATAAAAAAAAATAAGAAAATGAGTCAACAAAACAGTATTTAAATTAATTAAAATAATTTATTGAAATAATAATTTCCTTTTATATCTAATTAGCTATAACTATAACTTACATTATGAAAAATAAATAAATTTTTAAAGTATAAATCTGATATTTCCAAGATGAATTGATCTAGGATCTACAAAACGTTTTCTATTGCAAACAGCCATCTTTCTTGATATATGAGTGTAAACTCTCTATATACATGAATATTGAATTTATTTTCCATTTTGTCCATCAAACATATGTAATTTATGTCTTTTTTTTAGAAGAAACATTGAACTTGCATTTTATTTTTTGTTTTTCCAGTTTTTTTTAATATATCCCTTCTTGCTTCTTGTTGATGATGTTTCATGATGAAAACGTTTACTTCTCATTTTTAATTCAACTCTGTAGTCATTACGTTTTATTCTTTATTAACTTGGCTAGCCAATACCCTCAGGCCTGCCAAGGACTCCCTAGCTACACGCTCAATAAAAGATGTAGGCAAAATAAAGCCATAGCGGCCAGTATCACTTAATTCGATAGTGTAAGAGTATTTGATTCCTTGTGATTTGGCCCAGTCGTCTGATCCACCTGCTGCAGGGTATAATAAGCCACTTGAAGAACCCACTTGGTATTCTGTGCCAGCTGTTGTCGAAATAGCCTGTAGCATATAAGAAATACCTATGTTACCTTTGGTTGACAAATAAATAGATATTATTCATCACACACAAATGACTTGAAATTGATGATATGTAAAAACATTTCATATATGTATGCCAATTGGCTAATATCAAACCCTTGGATGAACAGAAAGTTAGATAATAATTCATCTATCATCCTTTTCCAAGCATTACTCCCTTGTTACATCTTATGCTTATAGTTTGCTGCTATTTCAGATCCTGATAAATGCACCTGAGCATTATAAGAGGATGAAACGTTTGAACACATGTTCGCGCCAGTGCCTTTCCGTGAAACTAATTTTTATTGAGTAAAGAGTTCTTTTCCATTTTAATAAATAATTCATTTGTTTCCTACGACCTACTAACCTACTAGGATGTGGGTCGGCACATTCTTTCTGACTATCATATGAGTGTTATTAGATATTCATTACCAGTTATTAATAACTATATTTAATAAAACCGATAAACCAATTTAGAATATTAAAATAAGCATAGTAATTTAACTCCATAATATGAATGCCAAAAGCCCCTTTTAATGAGGCCATAAGGAATTGATTTTTATAAGAGATCTTACATCAGCCATTTTCCTTCCGAGTGCCTGCAAATCAACATGGTCTGGCGGCAATGCATTGTCGTATCCCCATGGGTATAGTAAATATTGACCGTAGCTGTGATATGTTATGTAAGCTGAGAAATTTGCTGCACTGCTCTTGATGAAATCCTAAAAAAAACATGAGGATAAAGTAAAAACGATTTTCATTATAATTAATTTAAAGTCCGCATTTTCTAAATTTGATGTTTAGATATTATTCATCACAAACAGTCTATGTAATTTTGCCAAAAAAAAAAGTACTGGGACAATTTACACAGCCCCATTGTCTCAAATTAAATCCCCCCTCTGCCCCTTTCTACTTCTTTCTTCACATAAGTAACTTTTTAAAAGTTTCGTTGAACTCCCATGTCAGTGTCACCTGAACTAAATTGTACCTACATATTTGTATTAACTATAATGTATACTTGGTCCGGTCTTCACTTCCTGGCATCTAGTTACATCAGGTTTATGTTGGTTGCTCATAATATATCCCTTCATTTAATCGTGTTATATCCAGTGCTGGCCAGATTTTGTTAAAACCTTTTGTACTCTTGTCATTTTGTTCAGTTATTCCCTCAGTACATCACTATATAGGGTCTTTGGATTATAAATTTATTATTTTTCGATTGGGCGACCTCTGCAGCTTAATGGTTTTAGCACGGGAGTTAAGGGTTCTATTCCTATCCCGAGTCTGTGTGTATATTTTGTATTTATTTAAAAAAGAAAAGTATGTAAGTAGTAAATCAGTTGTACCGATAATACAAGTGCTTTGCTGCTTCAGGTCTAGATGGCGTTGTGTGAATTGACGTAATATATTTATTTATATTCTTTGAATACGAAAGCAGTTTACTTTGATGAAAACACGGCTAGCTCAGAGGCTACGCAACTTTTACGGTCATGTAACTGATCTATAGGTTCGTTGCTCACGGAGGACTGTTGAATAAATAAATTTATAAAGTAGTTCATAGGTATCTGTAAACGTTTTGCTGCAAACTGTCTTTGTAAATGTGTAAGTTAAGTTTTTCTGCCGCTGGAGGCGTTGTTACTTGTCTTGAAAATATATTCTAACTTAGAGTATACATTTGTATACGTAAGTATCTTAATCTTTCTTTTAATTTCTTTATAAAAATATATCCTGTAAAGAAATTTAATAAGAGTTTTATTGAAATATTGCCTAAATCCAATAAGGACACAATATTTGTGCGATGCAAACAGTTTGTTCTGGTCTGGATGATGATTGTAGAAAAGCCCTACGATACAGTTTTTCAACTAGTGAGTATAGGGAATTTTAAAAAATAATTTCAACCGTAGCTGTTTTTAAAATATTATCACTTGAGCTTTCATAAGCACCCACACCTAAGAATTATATTTATAACAAGAGTTGGACTTACGGACAAAGCTTTAGTTTCCGGCTCAGAAAAGGCTTTGCTTCCGCGATAGATTTCGCTGCATGGACTGTTAGATGCACCTTTACCTCCCCAACGATATCTAATGAAAAAACACTTTATTATTGCTAGATTTACAAATAAAAATTAGTACCAGAATAAAATATGAAAGCAACCAATTTGCTACGTGCAATGAATTACGTACGACGTAATTCTCCATGCATGGGGTGAAGAATTCTGTCCTGTGCGACCGTGGTCGGTCTGTCGTAAAAGGCGACAAAACAACCCACCCTAGCTACGTGGTAGGGCCCCAAGCCCGTCTTAATGGCGACCACATTGGTCTTAAGAATGCCTCCATAATAACTTTGTGTTGTGTTCCGGCATTAGTGACCCAAGTTCCTGTACCCTTATGGTAGAGCAGCGTGTTCGCGATGCCACTGGCGTTGCAAACACCTATAGGCGACGATAACTGCTAGATTCTAAGTGGGCCGACAGCCTGTCTGCTATCCTACACCAATAATCTATTGGAAAATAATGTATACCTCAAAAGAGTCAATGTATTTATAATGTATATTATATCTAAGCATGAATAGATTGAAATATGATCTTGATATATACTTTATGAGGCGTTCCCTTTTATGCGCTTATCAAACAATGTTTTATGAATTGTATTTAGGACTTTAATACGTTTTTTTGCTTTGCTCATTAATTTTGAGGTTCTTTAGAATAGTCAGCTAATTTAATATAGACGTTACCCGAAATTCCTGTTAAGGTCAGTTCCCACGCAGAGTCTGCTCCCGAAGCCAGTTTTCCTGTTCTTCCTCCACAGTCGATCGGTGACGTGCGTGTACTCGTAACCGTCTGGGTTCACAACCGGCAAGAAGTACCTTAATTTTAAAATATACAATCAATACAATCATTCAAATGAAATGTTTCTTTAAAAATAAAAGAGATGACGATCCACCATATTTTTAAATTCAGTTAACTAAAAAGTAAGTATGAAACAATGTAAAATATTAAAGTAGTTAAAAATGTTATTTGCCTAAGTCCTTACTTTATATAATCAAACCAAATCGATCGTGTCTTACTCATTTAATTTTATATAAGAAGGTAGTCGTCAAAATTTATAATGTATTAATAACAATAATGTTGAAGTCACTGGAAGAGACTAATACCTAAGGTACAGGCTATGCCTAGTTTATATGTTAGTACTAGCGTAAGTCTCTAGTCTAAAATAATTTTTTAATGGTTCGTGACATCGATAATTTAAAACCTATAAATATCAACTTATCGTATAAGTGTATATTCATTTTTAAATATTCTAATGGTGATAATGCATTGCATTTATCTAATAATATTCTTTGTTTTCTTTGAGTACACTATAAAGTATTAGCTAAAAACTTCCTTAAATCATAAAATTAATCAGCAAGTCGCTGTGATGATGCCAATCTAGGAATGATATTTTTTTTTGGTCTCGGGAAAAAACCCCCCTTGACGGGTGAATACCCACAGCACGGGGGGACCGAGGGATATGTGGGACTCCGGGAAAGATGTTCTGTCATCCGACTACCCACTAAAAACTCCGCTGTTATCCTATCGTCTACGTCCGGGCCCACGGATATGTGGCCTGCCGATCTCGTGGCCTGGGCTGCCGTCGGCCCGCCCTTTGTATCAGGGCGAGCCTCTTCCATGTGTTTATCTCCAAGGGGTCAGGGTTTCGTCCCCCCGGCGCTCTCTTTTATTAGCTCTAAGGAGTTAAGGGGGGTCGCGGAACAGCACGCGGCCCTCACCCACGCGGAGGCATGATAATTAGACTAACTTTATTTAATATCAAAACTTATTTGGTGCCTGTAATTTTATTCACAGACAAAAAAAATATTTTCTTTCTTTCTTCATTCATTATTTATGCAAATTATTATCGTAACCAATATTCAATCAATTATATTTCAAGTTAATAATCATCATCATTATCTTAGCTTTAAGTCTCGGTTGTAACACAAACTTTCGCTTCGGTGCCCAGGGTCGGAAAGCGTTCCAGCTTTTTCTCCTACACTTCGCATAATCTTTGGCATCCCTGGTCAGTCCCTTGGCATATCATCCTTTACGACGTCAAGCCAACACTTTTTGGGTTTACCCCTCCAGCCGGGGTCTGGCGGAGGCGGCATGGCTAGACTTTTTTTCTCCACGTAAGTAGCCGGTTGCCATCAAATATGGCAGTGTAGGCGAGACACTTAGTTAAATTTAATAATAATCAATAATATTTGTCGTTGTTTTTTGATATGTATTACACTTCATCCTCAAATTGTTAGTCTTAAAGTTTATCATTTGTCACTTTAAATATGTTGCTTTGAACCTTACCAGTCAATATTCTTAATATCATCTGACTCAACGTCGAAGTTTTCGGCGAATTGGTTAATGAAATAAGTGACCGTCGCTGGACTGATCCACTCGCGGGCGTGAATCCCGCCGTCGATGAATACCGCTTTGTTCGTCGATTCACCGTTAGATATACGTAATACCTAAACAAGAAACACTATAAACTACTAGGTCTTAAACCTGTTCTGCTATTAGCGCCTTAGATATGCCATTTAACATTAACAGTCTGTGTGACCTGTACTTGCGCTAATATATTTACGGTTCAGTGAAATTATGTCAACACAATTTTCTCTAGAGAAATTACAGTAAAAGTTGTTAACTAAACGGGTTAATTTTACCTTAAGATCGCGGCCTTCGAACGACTTTCCGATTGTATTCACGCTGATTATAGCAGGATACGTTTTAGCTAAATAATCCATAAAACCATGGATATCTTCTACTCTGTGATATTGCTTCCAGGTCATACGATGACCTGTAACAAAATATCTAGCCTATATTATTTTGTTATAAATAAATATTTTTTGTGAAAGTTGTCGCCTTATTTGACTACACTTTCATTTTTTCTGACACGTTTAAGTCAAAGTCTCGTTCAGTTAGTCACAAATACAAACATGCTTCAACTCTTCCGAATGTTAAAAACAATGGCCGTTTAGAAAGTTAAAAACTTAAAAATAAGTAAACTGTAAGCGTGCATAACAATGAAGATTCGGTGCCGGATGTCTACAACAAACCCCAATTCGCACTCGGCCAATACTCCATGGGTATGTTCAGGGAACTGTATCCCATATAGGTATTTAATAAACCTATTCGGCGCTTATAGGCCCTGTAACGCCAAAAATTGTAAGCTCTGGCTGCAACAAAATTACGTCGGCCCTTGGAATATTGTTTAGTATATTTTAATGATCGAATATAATTTTTTTATACATACCTCTACGATCTTGTAGTTCTATTTCATTAGCGTCAAGAGGAGGATTTTCTTCGTTTATTCGTTGCTGTAAATCATCTATAATGATATCAAAATTGATGTTTTCTCTTCTAAATACTCGGGTAACGTTGGCTATAGCATCTTGTTTGACTAGCACATCGACTGCTGTTTGATTTCCTCCCCATGATGAAATAACTACAAACGGAAGGTATTATTTGAGCTAGGAATGATATAAAATTATTATGGTCATGATATCAAATATGAATTTACTTACGATTTCGCCGCCTTAGTCGTGCTATAAGGGCTCTGGTTCCAGTTTTCTTTGTGGATACATGCCATACTTGGGCACCGGAGTAATCTACCTTTTTTGGTTCTTCCTTCGCTGTTCCCGAAACTTTTGGTACAATAGCTACTGCTTCATTATATTCTTCATTCACAATGCCGTCATCTGTAGAAGTTTCTTCTGGGATTGCTAGTTCAGTTACTTCGTGATAATCATTTGGTTGTTTCACTGAATTACGAGCTGGCCATTCTGTAATATTAACATTATTATTCTACCATATTTAATTATTTTATCGTATAATGATAATCATGATTATAGTCAACATTATTAGTAGCCTCACGCAAAAATATATTGTACATATTATTGAGCGTGTAATTAACATAGCTTTATGATGTAGGGTTTTATTATTTGCGTAGATGTTATACTATACTACTATAAGGCAGCAAGTATGATATCCTTCTTTTAATTGTACCTACGTTCGTAAAATATATTTCTATTTTGAGTTTATATTTTACCCGTGCAGGGGCGGAGAAAGAATACTAACCTCTGTGGCCGGGGTCGGCCTGTCGTAAAAGGCGACAAAACAACCCACCTTAGCTACGTGGTAGGGCCTCAAGCCCGTCTGGATGGCGACCACCTTTGGTCTTAAGTATGCCGCCATAGTAACCTTGTGTTGTGTTCCGGCATTACTGACCCAAGTTCCTGTACCCTTATGGGACAGCAGCGTGTTCGCGATGCCACTGGTGTTGCTAACACCTATAGGTGACGGTAACTGCTAAATACTAAGCGGGCTGTCAGCCTGTCTGCTGTCCTACGCAATAAAATAAAATATTGATTAAATAATGCAAATTTTTTTATTTTAGGGTCGAATATTTATGCATATTTGTATTAGAAATCGAGAGTTCACACAAAATGTCTCAGTGTACAATTCCTAATATACTATGACCAACTCATGCATAATGGTTATTTGATATGAAAAAAATAGTGTATGTAAAATTTCATAGCATTAGGATTCTGCTAATACTTTTTGACCCAAGTCAAACTCATTTGCCCGCTCGTGCATCCTGATACACAATGGACGAAATTGACGGATGATTTATCTTTCGGCATTTTGATAGTTTGCACTCGCCCTTGCAAAAACTGTACGTGTTGGCTACATATAGGTAGATTTTTCACAAATATATTTATATGCATTTATAGTTTTGGAGTTATTGCATCTTATGTCGAATGACACTATAATAAGCAAACGTACTGTATTTTTTCTGTAATGTACTCAACAGTAGACCACGGCTCCCAAAGTAAATCTTTTAATAAAATTGCGATTACGCATTTTGGCCTGATTAACAGAAGAATGATGAATCTAATAGTATGGGTACAAGGGCAGACATAGATCTAAAAAGACATTGAAAGAATATGTGATATTTTGATTCATTGAAAGAATAGTGACAGATGACGAATGTCAGGATGAAATAAAATGGAAGACTTTTTTTTACTGATGAGGAACAGCATATAGTCTGACAGCCCGCTTAATAGTAAGCAGTAATCGTCGCCTATGGATATTTGCGACGCTAGGGGTACCGCGAACACGCTGCTGCCCGAATACGGGTACTAGAACCTGGATCTCTAATGTCGGAGAACAACACAAGGCTTATTTATTATGGTTGCCATCCAGACACTTGGGATCCTGCCACGTAGCTCTAGGGTTGTTTGGTCGCCTTTCACGATAGGCCGACCACGGCCACAGGGGTTAGTATTCTTACCCCGCCCCTGCACGAAGAAAAGATTGTGCTCATCCCTTGAATAATTGAGATAAAGGCAAACCAATGATAAAATGATACGGTATTAAATTGATCAAAACAGCTTTCATTTATCGGCTAATTTAGAACTCTTTTTAACATATAAACACAAATAATATGGTTTATAATAGAAATTTTAATTAAAATGCGCCGCTCGTGGCTCTCGTGACATGTATAATGACTTTCTCTGGTCGTAACATTTCTATACGCGGTTGGACCTGATCTTGGTTAACGGTGTTTATACACGTGACCACATGCTAGGACCTTTTGAACTTTGATTGTTTTGATCGCATTATTGGAAATCGTGATGAATACTGTGATAAATTTATATGTAAATATTTTTAGACATTCGACCTGTCTGCTCGGAGGTTGGACCATTACCTATTGCGAGTTTATGGTCTGTCAGGTCTTAGATTCGATTATGGGCAGCATAAATTCGGAAACGATTTATTCGATATTTATTTTGATGCGAGTTATGTGGGATTCTCCGTTGTAGTGTAATATAAACTTAACATACTTTGAATATACGATATGTTGTCGTTTTGTTTTGACGACCTCCGTTGCGTTAAGGCTAACGCACTTCGGCACGATTGCGAAGATCACGGGTTTCATTCCCGTCTCGTGTACTTAGTATATGTAGTTATCAAAACACAAGTGCTACACTAACTAGAATGGTTGTTGTTTCAAAGTGTTTTGTTAAGTAAATAAAGTTAAATTTTTCAAAATATAATATTTGACGTAAAGGCTGTCGATTGTGCGCGCTGGGTTGATTACCTTCCTGAATCTGGATATTTACTACTACTTCGTGACTTACTTTACGACTATGTGGTGAATAGTCCTAGTATTTGATTTATTTGACTTCATACTTATTTATTGTAATTAAAAACGATAATCTGCCTCTATTATGTGTTCTTTGTATTTGATAATTCACGGCAATTGTGCCCCACTTCTCCGCGGCAAGAAAACACACATCACTGAACACGTAGTGATTATAAAAATCGTTGTTTCTTAAAACTTTAATAAATTTATATTAAATGAAGATATCGCAATTATTTTATTTTAGATAAAGAAATAAAACTTAGAAAATTTTACTGAAATCTATCCAGTAGTTTTGCCATGATGCGCGTACAACTGCGCAGATCTCTATCATTTTATTTATATAGATAATGTACTTAAATAATAACTGCAGACCAAGAACGATGTTTGCGTGTAAAATTAGTAATCTTTTAAAAGTTTATCTTTAAATAAAAACATTTTTTTCCTAATGTAAGATTTTTTTAAATTGCAACAATAGTTAATGAATTTGTATCCGCAAATTAATATACATATATGTACTATTTACATCACGTACCATGAAGGTAACTAAGTCCGGAATTGCGAGTGATTTATAAACAATGTATCGACAATACTTTTGCATTCAATAGACGTACTGAAATTTCTGTGTCAAACGTTTAACTTCTTAATTCAACGTATTATTTTCATTTTAGTTATTTACGATTTAAATTAATTAAATTATCTTATCAGATAAAAGATATTACATTTAAAAATGTACTTAAAATGAGAATAATTTAATAAGTAGTTTTTGACTAATAATTAAAATATAAATATGATGAGTATATACTATTGAATTATACTTTAAAAAAAAATGAAGACACTTCAAATCAGATATGGATAAATTTTGTAAATGCAGACACTCTTAATATTCAACAAATAGTTTGTAATAAAAATTAACATTACCTTCCCCTGGCTGGAGTTCGTTGACGAGCGGTGTAGTTATAGCAGTCCCGACTATAGCGAGGAGAACGAGCGCCTGCGTAAAGGATCCCATGTCTACTGGCTGATGAGTGGCTGCGCTCGGCCTATGGCGGCCAGAGTATGCGCGCGCGCAGCTCGATTGCCCCTTTTAAACTTCGATGCGGCAATGCGGCAAACCAATAACCGCAACATACCTAATGCAAGGGACGTAATCTCAGATGTTTCCGCAAACAATGTTAAAATTTTAAAGATATTTGTTATTTCCTCCAGAAATATTGGATGTGATTAAATGAAAACAAATATTTTTATAATATTTAATTTGAAGAATTATTATTTTTTCGTATTGTTTTATAAAAATTGTATATCTTTAAAAATAAATTATAAATAAATATTAGTTATTTTGTTATAAATTAAAAAACATTTGGTAATATAGGTATAATATTTATAAATAATATGATATGTAAATATTGTCTCTATGAAAATATCGATACTAATATTATAAACGTGAAACTACCTAACTCTGTCTGTTTCGTTTTCATGTCTAAATCGCTCAACCAATTTTGATGAATTTCGGTGTAGAGATAGATTGGACCTTGGATAAGGACATAGGCTGACTTTCTTTTATAATGTGTATGGCAGAACAACGTTTGCCGGGTCAGCTAGTAAAAATAAATACTTTACTGAAAACTCATTTCTTGGCATCCTGTTGTTATTTTAGTGTCAGAATAATTCAAAAATTGCATATTTGACAAGTATATAACTATGAAGGCAATAATTTGTGTGATCAATCGATTGGTTTTGCAAATCAAGCTTTAGCATCGGTTCATTTCCGTACCTGAATGAAGGGAAGGAGAGGGGGCCAGGCGCGAGGCTGCGCTGGCGCTTCACCCGGTCATTGGCACCGAGTTGCAGTTATTTAACTCTGATGACAAAAATTGTTTACTGTATACACATTCTTAATGGTGTATTTATCTCGTGGCCTATTTTCTATTATTACTCCTAATAATTCGAAAGATGGTTCTTTTGAGGCGTTTTGATTTCATAGCTAGTTTCTGCTTTAGTACTATATATTTTCGTAGTAGCCGATAAAGCTCTCATTTTCGTAACTATCTAGGTTTGTCCGTTATATAACAGATATTTATCTTTAGTAATAAATATTTTAATAATAGATTTAAAATATTTTATTTACAATAATCACATAAAACTTGAATAGAAAAATTACCTTCTAAATTAGATCGCATATTTTTTTGTAATTTGTAGTTAACCCAACCAAAACAAAATGGCAAAGAAAACATCGAAGAGCGCCGGAAGCCAAAATCACGGCCTTTCTCCGCCGGCGTCATCGATTCCAAGAAAAGGGAAACTGGTAAAGTGACCCGTCCAACAAATTCGCCAAAAAAGATAAATTGTAAACAACATGAATCACTGCTCGAAGAGCTTAAAGATACTACAGAGAGAGCAAAGAGTCTTGAACTACAAAACGTGCAGTTGATTGATGATAATAAGTGTTTAAGAAAACAGTTAGAGCAAATTAGTGAAGCGAAACACGTCGCTAGTTTAAAGTTGGTAGAGTCTGAAAAATTTATTAGTAGACTCGGTAAAGAATATGAAAACAGGAATAAAGAGTTGAAGTCAGTAAAAGAGAATGAAAGTAGACTGATAGCTGAGTTGAATAAAGAAAGAAATACTAGGAAGAATTTAAGTATACAGCACGAAAAAGATGCCAACGTTATACAAGATCTTCAAAGGCAAGTTAAAGAGATGGAGATGATACTTCGGCGGAAACATCCAGATTCGGTGTCAGCACTTATAGGTTTGTATTTAAATAAAAGTTATATACTTATGCGTATTTTTAAATAGTTATTTTGATAGCGGCAGTTCAGCAGACAGGCAAACTGCCCGCCCGACAGCAGATGGTCACCACCGACCGTCTATGAACGTTTGCAACACCAGAGGCATTAAAACGTGCTGCCTGTCGTAAAAGGCAACAAAACAACCCTAGCTAGGTGGTGGTACAAGCCCGTCTGGATGGTAACCACCCTTGGTTTACAAGTCTTCTTCTTCCTGCCTTTATCCCAAACTATGTGGAGTCGGCACACTTCCATTCTCCTCTGTTAATCGTCATCTGAACATTCACACCTTTTTTAATCATATCACATTTTAAACAATCCATCTATCTTTTCTTTGGTCTACCTCTCCTTTTGTATCCATCACTATCATTTCTAGCATCCTCCTTGTTACATGACACTCCTCTCTTCGCATTATATGACCATACCAGGTTAACCTATTACCTTTCAGCTTCTCAATCACTGTATTATTATTTATATCACTCGAGTATGCCGCCATAATAACCACGTGTTGTGTTCCGGCATTAGTGACCTAGGTTCCTGTACTCCTATGGGTCAGCAGCGTGTTAGCGGTGCTCCTAGTGTCGCAATCATTCATAGGCGATGGTAACTGCTTACTAAAGTGGGCCGTCAGCTTGTTTGCTATTCCTTATTATAGCAATAAAAAAAGTACAATTCGTGGCATGAGTGATTAGATCCACAACGTTCCTCGCTAGAAGTAAATAATCACACACGTTTATAAGAATCAAGTTTATTCAGAAACACGTATGCAATATCAGAAGAAATCGTTTAATAACAATTCTTTATATTTTATACATCCAATTCAGAATACTAGGCTACGAAGTAAAAACTCTCAAACATTATTTATTTATATTAGTTTTCTTCTTTTTTGACTCAATAATGGCTTTAATTTTGTTTTAGTCTGTGACCCCAAGACCATTTAATATTTGAATGTAAATTTTCATTTTTTTAATGATTTTTTAGTGGCTTCAAAATCGTCAACTGTGGAAGACAATAAAAAGAAATTACTAGAAGAACGTATATCTAGATTAGAACAAGAGTTGAAAGATAAAGAGAATCATTTTCAAAGTATCCTTTTAACGCTCCAAGAGAAGTTTAGTGATATGAAAATGAAATATGAAAACCATATAATAGACGTCGAAAGACAGTTGATGGAGGATCGTAAATTAAATAATAATTTGAAAAATAAATTAAATAAAACTAATATTGTTGATGCGGCTGTTCAGACATTGGTTAAAGCATCGAATAATGTAGGAACTCAAACTTCAATTAAACCAGATAGAGCTTCATCAGCTGTTAGTAGATTGTCTCAGAATTCCGCAATATTATTAAATAAATTAAAAGAAGACAGTTATTTGGTTGCCACGATAAAGGGGTTGCAGGCCGAACTAACTGTTAAGCAACGGACAATAACGAAAATTAATCGAGAGACAGAAGAGCTTAGGAAGAATTTGCGTAATCTGCGAAAGGAAAAGGAAGGTAATTTGTTTGATTCTTTCAGGAAAAGTGTTAAATAAGGTTTTTGATTAAAATTCCCTCAAAGAAGTTTTAGCTCTGTGACAATGTTCACCTAGCATCTAATCGAGATGAGTCGAAAATATTTATTTAATCTTATTATGTAGAACTTTATAATGTTTTCTTAAACAATATTAATGAAAAAATAGACGTTGCAGTTGGTTAGGTACGCAAGTGGCACTGATGGTCGTGTTTGTGGATTCGATTTCCACGCAAGATAAAATATTTCTATCTTCATTATGTCGATCATGAAACGATGAAATCTTAGAGGTCCTTTTAAGAATATGAGGCACTAAATGAAGTGTAAAATATCTGCTTTTGGTTTGCACTAACACGCATCTGTTAAGTTCACTTGTGCTTAAGTTTGTTGCTAGCTAAGTGCTATAATTTGTTTGAACATGTTGATTTTCACTGAATGGACAGCGCACTCGCCGTATAAAATAAACAATTATATATTTATTATTTGAATATTTTTAATAAAATCATTCAATGGGTCATCTTTTCTTGTATTGTTCGAATAGATAAGTAAAAATTCCTTGTTACTCGTATTTTGAAAAAAGTATTCTAAAATAGTGTGAACGACCTCCATGGCATATCGGCTAATGAACGTCGAAAGTCCTGTGCAAGTCGCGGGTTTCTTTCCTGTCCTGCATCTGGATTTTTATGTATATTATGTATTTTGTTTACAAAAGGAAGTATATAACTTTAGTACCTATAAAACAAGTAATTACTTGGAGACTATATATTTGTTTATTTATTATTAGTGAAAAAATAGGCAAACATGTGCAGTAGATAGTGGACAAGTATAAATAAAATAATCATTTCATATTGTTGTTTTCAGTATTAATAAACTTTAATCCCACAAAGAAAGTGGGCAAACAGGCAAAGTCTACGGAAAACATATATGCAAAATTAAATGCAGGAATGGAGTCAGAATTATGTGAATTAAGACAAAGAAACGAAACTCTAATGCAGGAAAAAAGCAGCCATCTAGATTCGTTAAAAAGGACTAATGAGGAATTTATTTTGTTAAAAAAGAAACGAATCCAAGACGTGAGTATATCTAAAAATAATTTGAAACGGTTTTATGATGAGTCATTCGATGCAGAGCTTTGTCAATGCGACCGGTTTTTTGGTTAGGTGTTTGCGAGGTGTATAATAATTATGAATCTGTCTGCAGCGTCCGTTACACCTGATAAGCTGTTAGCACTTATATATAAAAATGATCGATTTAATAAATATTCAAACGCTTTAGGAGAGGCCGGGACTTGGATTTCCTACCAATTTACTGATACCGACGCTTGAAAGGCAACCTTTACTAAGCGGCATTGAGTAAACTTTCCAGGAAAGTGATTTGAAGTTCAAGTATTTAGAAAAAATATATCATAACTCACCTAATGTTAGATTGAAAGGATTATTTATTTTTTGTTGGATCCTTTTAATCCAACAATTAAGTGATTTTTTTTATAAATATTTAAACTTTCGTGGAAAGTTCTCTCAATGTCGCTTAGTATAGGTTGCGTCGAGTTGTTTTCAAACGCCGATATGGATATAATTATTCCGACCAGGGATGCAGTAAGAATATTGACCTCGTGCGACCTGTCGTAAAAGGCGACAAAAAACCCTAACTCGATGGGAGGGTTGGGTAACTCCAAGCCGGTCTAGGTGGCAACCACGCCCCGTTAAAAATTGGGAGAAATTACGGTAAAATAAATAAAGATGGTGAAATTTAGGTAGCGAATAAAAAAAGCATCAGCCCTATATTAATTAATAGTGGTCTGTAAGTATGCCGCTAGCTTTATGTTGTGTTCCGGTATAAGTGACGTAGGTTCCAGTATCCCTTTCTACGCGGACAGCAGCGTGTTCACGGTGCTTCTGACATCGCAAACATCTCATCATTCGCTACGTGGTAGGGCCCTAAGCCCGTCTGGATGGCGACCACCTTTGGTCTTAAGTATGCCGCCATAATAACCTTGTGTTGTGTACCGGCATTAGTGACCCAAGTTCCTGTACCCTTATGGGACAACAGCGTGTTCGCGATGCCACTGGCGTTGCAAACACATCTAGGCGACGGTAACTGGTTACTATTAAGTGGGTCGTCAGCCTGTCCGCTGTTCCTCAGAAATAAAGTTATCATTTAGGCTGTTATAGGTGTGATTGATGTTTAAAATGCCCGCTCAATGCTCATCAAGATGTACCACATAGTAGTAAACAAGGTGGTTTTGGAGCCGAGAAATCATTCCAGAATATCAATCTATATTTATGTCTTTATTATCTCTCTCTTATTTTGCAGCTTCACACATTACAATTGGCCCACGAGAAGGAATTGATGCAAATGAATATGCAGATTTACCCCCTGCAAGAGGAAATTAAACTATTGAATAGAACAATCGAGATTCTTCAGGATCGTGTTAGGAATGCCGAAGATAAACTTATTGAATATCAGAGTCGAGGGAAAGAAATTAATGTAAACGCTGGTGGGGATAATAATATGACAAAATTTAAGAAAAAATGAAATTCAATAGGTAATATTATCAGACACACGCTTATGGCCAACGACAACGACACGGGAGTGTTCTGAGGAGCTATTTAGAATGGTGCCCTCGTCGTCTTTCTACCACCGCACTGCCCGCCATCGGCTGGATGTTCATCCCCATTTCTTGGAGCCTCTTCTTTCTTGTAAGAAACGGTTCTCAAGAACGTTCATGTTGCGTACTCTCAGGATCTGGAATGAGCTTCCGGCTGAGGTTTTCTCAGCGCGGTACGATATGGGGTTCTTCAAAAAAGGCGTTATAAAATTTCTTCGAGGCCGGCAGCGCGTTGGTAATGCCTCTGGTGTTGCAGACGTCCATAGGCGACGGTGACCACCTGCCAGGGTGAGCCGTTTGCCTGTCTGCTGAACTCTCGCTATAAAAAAAAAACAACCAATATTGGGCCAACAATCTCAGTTGGGCCAAAGTTGAGCTACGGTGAAGCTACGCTTGAGACACCGGGGTGGTGGTTTTAGCCGGTAGGAGTCCGGCATGCCCCTCCGCCTTTCCCCAGGCGGAGGTAGTCCATGAGGATTTCCCCACCCCGTAAAAAAAAAAAAAAAAAAAAAACGGTGAAGCTACGCTTAACATATTATGGTTGTTCACTCCATCGTTCAAGTCTATTCACAGGGTGGTTCTTGCCTCTTGAGTTTATATCGGGGTACAAAGTGCTAACTCGAACCTCTCTAACAACAGACGGCGAGGAAGAAGACTTGCAGTATAATAATAATTTGCTGTGTGTTTGTATAAGCGAATTGAAAAAAATTAGACGACGTCTTTTTATGTGCTAATTATATCTGTACTAAAACAGATGCATGTAAACGACTATGACCTGTTGTTGATATTTTTCCGACCCTCAATTATTTTCTCACCAAACACGTTTAAATGTATTGGGATTTTCATAAATTATAATATTTGGCATATTAAATAGAAGAATACATCCGTGTCAATAAATTACATAAGCAATCGTATTCAAAGTCATTACTTTACAGAAAAATTGTTATGGTATTGGTTAGAGTACGAGTAAATATCATTCCCATTCTTGGTTACATATTATATATTCATCTTCCTCCGTAAATTGAACAGTGCCTCATTGTGGCTGTTTAATTGTTTGGAAGTAGTTGATGTCTAATTTGGAGTGCCTTTGTCAAACTGTCAGTGATTAAACTTGATGCGTCCATTTTATATAGACCTCTCATAAATACATGTAATTTAATACAATGTATTGGTATTGTTTGAAATGGTGCATTTATTATATCAATGTATTACTGGGATCAATGTTGTCTATAACTTGTTGGTTGTTTTTAATAAATTTAAATAAAAAAACTAATTATTCATTGATAAAAAGTTTACAATTCCATGTTTGTTCTTAACTATCTAAGAATTATTTATTCATATATAATATATTGCATAAATATATCTAATAACCTTCGTAGTAAGTATCTCCACATAAGAAAAATATATGAGTATCTAAGTTGTAGGTTAAAGATAACCATAAAAATATAATATTAAAAAAAACTGTGTGTCAGCTCCGACGCACGACTGGAGTTTACTACTTAAGTACGATTGTCTAAACATACGCAAAAAGAGTTTATTTAACTGAAAAAAGATTAATACCATATGAAAGGGTAAATTAACAAATTAATGAAAATAATATACATATATAAAAAAGTTTTAAAACAGTTTTAAGTTCAATCTAACAATCTAATTACAACTATGGCACCTAGTAATAAAGTCACAAATTTCCAAAACATTATCTAATACTTACGATCATTCGTCATATAAAATGAGCAAAGCAATAAATTACTATTGTCACTTACAAATGAAAAGACATATGTTAAACAACATTTAATGTGAAATCAACCTTAAGTTGTAACAAATAAAGTAATTTTTGCCTTGAGAGATACATCGTTTTGTTTTGTTTAGTATGTTCCGGTGCACGCGCACCAAAAACGTAACGAGGTCGTTCATTAGTAGATTTTACTCTCACATTTTTCTCATACCGGGCGCCTTATATATATGAAAATCGATTCTTAAGGAGTAAACTCCAAAAAACGATTTATGTTATATATTATATACATGTATCCCCCGATTTACACGGAAGATAGGTTCCCGACAAAACAGTTGAAAATGAAATAACAAATATAAGCATGTACATACTTCCTTTCTCCGTGCAGGGGCGGAGTAATAATATTAACGCCTGCGGCCAGGGTCGACCTGTCGTAAAAGGCGACAAAACAACCCTAGCTACGTGGTAAGGCTCCGAGTCCGTCTGGATGGCAACCACCCTAGATCTTGTGTGCCGCCATAATAACCTTGTGTTGTGTTCCTAGGAGCACTAGTGACCCAGGTTCATGTACCTCTATGAGACAGCAGCGTGTCCGCGGTGCCCCTAGCATCGCAAACATCTATAGGCGACTGTAACTGCTTACTGTTAAGTGAGCCATTAGCCTTAGCCTATCTACTGTTTCTCAGCAATAATTTTTTCTCCTAAATGTATATTGTTATTTCACAATACGGGCAGTAAGTACCCCGTTATTGCCATTAGTGTTGCGAAATGAAAGAAACCCAAATTTTTTATTAACGATGAAATATCATCATCATCATCTTTGCGTTAAATCCCGGTTGCAGCCAAAACTCTCGCTTCGGCGCCCGGGGTCCGCTTTCCGACTTTTTCTTCTCCACTTCGCACGGTCTTCAGCATCCCTGGTAGTGAGCCCATTGGCACGCATATCACTCCGCTACGACGTCAAGCCAGCACTTTTTGGGTCTACCTCTTCTGCCGGGACTCGGCGGAGGCGGCATGGCCAGAAATTTGTTTCCCACATAAGCATCCGGTCGCTGTAAAACGTGGCCGTACCAACGGAGCCGACACTAACGATGAAATGTGTCATATATACATTTAATGAATTGTTTAAAATGCAAATATTAATAAACCGTGTAACAGCGAAATCGATTAAAACGGGTATCGTGCAAATCGGAGGACAGGTGTATTATGTATTTTAGGGTGTCAAATAGATTACTAGTGTGGTAAGAATCGTGTATACGTAATATTTTATGATATAAAAGCATTTGTAATATACAAAACGCACAATATATAAAATGAAATATATGTTATGAGAGTATTTTGTCTAGTCAAATGTTTTTGGGAGTTTTTGTAGACTGTAGGTATTGTCAGATAAAAAATGGTAAGATAAAAATGAGGTATTCTTTAAATTGACTTTGGTAATAGAATAAAGATTAAGAAGAAGTGTCCAAGCTATATATTTTTTGAACTTGGAACTTTCTTGATATTTTTATGAATTTATTTAATTCAAAATGGCGTTTAAATTATAAATCGAAAATACAATCTAAACGAAATACAGGGAGGAAATGTATCCATACTGCTCGACCCTATCAGGGGAAGGAGGGGGTCTTCAAAATACCATGCCTTGGTTACAGGATTGAGGGGATGGAGCTTAGTAGCTTAGGTTAATGTCCCTCTAAAGGTAAACTCGCGCTGTCTTGAGTTATATTCAAATTTGGCGCGCTGCGTTTTGTTTTTACTTGTATCTATAGATATACTTGCCCTTTCGACGTGAAGCGTAAGCGCTGTATTAATAAAGATAAATATGAATCAATTTTTTTTTTAATTTTGCAAAAGAATATTGTAAACCATATTTATGGATTAGGTATGTGAAAACTAGAGCTTTTCACATATAAAAATTTACAAAAATAGGTCAGGTGGTATGGATACGGAACGGATCCGTAAACGTAAGAACATGGACATTAAGCACCATTTTGATTCCGGTAGCAATTCTCAATCGCTAATATTTTTCTAGAACATTTAGATAATCCTCTGGGATACTCGTATCTACAGAATTACCGATATAGAAAGTTTGCATGTGTTTGTTAAAGTAGTTTTTTTTATTGCACAAGATGGGAAAACTGAAAACTCCCTACCGAAGAACAAATTGTTATTTATTAACTTGATAAACGTTTGATATATAAAGCGCATATTAGGTATATTAACAAATAATAAGAGCATTGACAGCAATTCAAATTGATTTTAAATTTTCTTAAAAAGCGTTATATTATAATTTTCACCCGGGCTCTGAGTGACAATTCAAGTTCTCTATTCTATGTCTTTATGCCTGGCTTTTCCAGATACTTCTTGTCTTGTAGGATAGACGTGGCTAAATGTGTTTCTACATTGGCGGCATGTTGATCAATATCGGGTGTCCCACGTTCGCTCACTTTTTAGTAGTTCCTAGTGGCAACACCTGTTTGTTAGTCCCACCGATTTTGCGGATTGTGCCTTAAAAATATGTATATATATACCCGTGTACGTTAATAAATGAGTTTATTTATTTATAAACGATGTTTTATTACCACCTTATGCAGTTTAAACTTCAGTTTCTGATTTATATTTGAAAAATTATCCAACAGCCTTATAGCAAGAAATTTGCCATGACAACTAATATGAAATGCGTATACAGTTTTTCTCGTCACTGCTTGTAGACAATTTATATTATTACATCATCAATTACATTAATTCTACACAAAGAATTTTTTTTTGTCTAATATTTGTGAGTTATGCCGAAATTTTCAACTATTTTATTTCAAGTGTTTTAGGAAAAAATAATTATTATGCATGAGCGTGAAATAAAAATATTTCTCGACCAAACCACGAACTGTTGCGTCCTTTCAAGAATGTAGAATTATTTTTTAGTCTTGGTGAAAATACATTATTTTTTGTATGTAAAATAGTACGCATATGATAAAGCTTCTAGGTAGTTTGTAGGTCATGCAGGTTATGAATATTTAATAAAATTCTACTCCATATTTAATGTTTCGTAGCATACAAGGGCAAGGAGAATGTTGGTTTGTATTTGGTATGGACAGTTATTAGGATTATGGACGCTGAAAAGAGGATACAATCAGATGAATCATATTTTGATAATTTGTAAGAACTGGAGTTTACCTTCAACGTATAAAACAATAACAAAGAACATACAGCGCCCCTATCGGTGTGACGGAAAACAAAAATACCCAGTATTGAGCAATTTATTGGGTGTAATCCAAATAGTTTTGGATTTTACTTTTCATTTCATTGATACGCTATTGATTGGTACAAAATGTTTGCTTCTTTGTTATTCCTTGTAGGCTTTTTCTCCGTGCAGGGGCGGAGTAAGAATACTAACCCCTGCGGCCGGTATCGGCCTGTCGTAAAAGGCGACAGATCATCCCTAACGTCGTGGTAGGGTCCCAAGCCCGTCTGAATGGCCACCGCCCTTGGTCTATAAGTATGCAGTCACAATAACCGTGTGTTGAGTTCAGGCATTAGTGACTCAGGTTCCAGTATGTACCCCTAGCATCGCAAACATCCATAGGTGACGGTAACTGCGTATTAAGTGAGCCGTCAGCCTGTCTGCTGTTCATTAGCAATAGAAAAAACAACGAAAACCTGAATATATTGACCTTTTGTCACTTCGAAAGTAGCAATCCATTTGTCGGCATTTGTCACATTACATGACGTCCTAGCAATTAGATGATAGGAACCTTTTTTTCTATACCGAGAAATCGAATTAACGCCACCCCGAACTCCGGCCGAATAAAGCCGACGTATTGACTTCACCGCCCTAAGCCTTTTGCGGCTGGTTGAGATATGACCAGCGGAGGCCGCATCGGCATACCGACTAACCTCAGCCTTGTGTGAGATAAGATGGCATGAACTTAGGCCTGCTGTCGTTTGGTATTATTGTCCGCTGTTCTAAAATTTATGATCATATTGTAATTGGTTATAAAAAATATAATTGTTGTAGTAAGAAATACTTTATTATCCTTTGTATGAAATTGAAAGATTTATTTAGCATAGTTTTTTTTTTTTTTTTTTTATTGCTTGAGTTCAGCAGACAGGCAAACGGCCCACCCTGGCAGGTGGTCACCGTCGCCTATGGACGTTTGCAGCACCAGAGGCACCACCAACGCGCTGCCGGTCTCGAAGAAATTTTATAACGCCTTTTTTGAAGAACCCCATATCATACCGCGCTGAGAAAACCTCAGCCGGAAGCTCATTCCAGATCCTGAGAGTACGCAACATGAACGTTCTGGAGAACCGTTTCGTACAGGAAGGAAGAGGCTCCAAGAAATGGGGATGAACACCCAGCCGATGGCGGGCAGTGCGGTGGTAGAAAGACGACGAGGGCATCATCCTAAATAGTTCTTCAGAACACTCCCCGTTGTACAGACGGTAGAATACGCAAAGAGATGCAAAGTCTCTCCGAAGTCCAAGCGTGTCTAAACCGTCTGTGAGCATGGGATCGCCGACAACACGAACTGCGCGCCGTTGGATCGAGTCTAGGGGATTGAGCTGACAGGCCGGTGCTCCAGCCCATAAATATGAGCAGTACTCCATGTGCGGTCTGACCTGTGCTTTATATAGCACAAGCCGTTGCCTTGGATTGAAGTACTGCTTGGACCGGTTTAGCACACCTAGCTTTTTGGAGGCAAGCTTAGCTTTACCCTCCAATTGTCCCCTAAACTGCACATCATTCGTGATGTCGACACCAAGGATCCCAATACTACTTGCGATGGAAAGAGAGGTTCCTTGAAACTGTGGCGCAGGTGCGAACGGGGTTTTCTTGGCAGAGAATACGCAGACCTGCGTCTTCGAGGGGTTGAACTGGACAAGGTTTTGTCGTCCCCATTCAGAGACCCTCTCTAGAGAGTTCTCTACTTCAGACACAAGTCTGACCCGACTTTCTTCCAAAAACGCAGGAGAGAGACTTACACGACCAGTGTACCGTGCATCGCCGGTGCCATCATCCGCATAGCAATGAATGCCATCTATAGATAACATGTCATTGATATGCAGAATAAATAGCGTCGGCGACAGCACACAACCCTGGGGCACACCAGCATTGATAGGTTTCACACTGGAGCAGCAACCGTCAACAACGACCTTAATACTGCGCCCAGCGAGAAAGCTGGATAGCCAGGTGCAAAGACTCCCAGGTATCCCGTAAGATGGAAGCTTCGCAAGAAGAGCCCTATGCCAGACCCGATCGAAGGCCTTAGCGATGTCTAGGCTAACAGCCAGGGCTTCTCCCTTGCTCTCAACGGCTTCAGCCCAACGGTGGGTTAGGTAAACCAGGAGATCCCCAGCAGACCGACCATGTCGAAAACCATATTGGCGATCATTAAGCAGCTGGGAATCCTCCAGGTAACCCAGGAGTTGTGCGTTGATGATTCGCTCCATCACCTTTGAGAGCAAAGAAGTTATCGCTATAGGCCTGTAGTTGGACGGGTCCGTTCGGTCACCCTTTTTGGGAATAGGGTGAACATGGGCCACCTTCCACGAAGCCGGGACACAACCATTGCGGTAGGATAATGTAAAAAGTCGGGAAAGGACTGGAGACAGCTCAGCTGAGCACATTCGCAGCACAATAGCGGGGATACCGTCTGGCCCGGTGGACTTCTTGACGTCGAGGGATCGGAGGACACGTCTCACGGCTTTTTGGGAAAACCGTACCTCCGACATTGTGGAGTCTCCACATCTTCTAATAGAAGGTGGAGACTGTCCCCCGTCATCAAGAGTCGAATTGGCTGCAAAGATTTCACCCAGGAGATCGGCTTTATCCTTAGCAGCATGAGCCAGACGGTCGTCAGCTGCACGTAGTGGAGGAATGGACGCCCGACAAAAGTTTCCTTCGACGGCTTTAGCAAGCGACCAGAAAGCCCTAGTCCCAGAGGGATAGCTAGCGAGACGCTCGCCAATCCTGCCGATGTGCTCAAATTTTGCTCTCGCAATCCGTTTTTTGAGGGTCCTGGAGGCAACATTGTATTTTTTCTTCAAGTCGGAAGTGTTAGGATCCTGACAAGCCCTTGCTGTAGTCCAGGCTCGATAGGCCTTTTGCTTCAGCTTAACAGCCTCAGCACTAGGCCTATCGAACCATGGCTTTCCCGAACCACCAATGGGCACCACAGAGTTAGGAATGAAACATTCCATTCCCTGCAGCACCAAAATATATATATTATATATGTTATACTCGTAATGATCCGATTTAGGTCAAGTATGCGCTGTTTTATTCAATAACTTGTTGCCTGCCATGTTGACAGTAATTTCATTATGCCTCTCATTCAAGACCTCGTCCCTATACAAGGCTGGCAAAAAACTGAGACAGTCGATTTTCACAATCCTCTCTTGAGACGGACTTTTCATCAGCAAAATTGTTTACCCTGGTAATCACTTGCAGCCAGATCTGGACTCTGGATAAGGTGGATGCATCTCCTCCAAACCAAGTTTCCGGAGTCTCTATCGATGTATGTGGCCTTGCATTGTCCCGATGGAACACAATTCCTCGCCTTGGCCAATTTTTTGGGCGATTGCTTCCTTCAGACGGTCAATTGTTGATAATACAAATTCGACTCGAGTTTTGCCGTAGGGGAACAGCTCATAGTAATGATTCCTTGCCAATCCCATCAAAACCCTGCTGGTCGTCAATGCTGGTTTCGCCACGGTTTGAGCCGCTTCGACGAGCTTACATCGCGATCATTTTCTTTAAACCTAGTTGTAAGTGAGCAATCAAAACAGAGCTTGCATAATGGTAAAATTCATCAATTTTCATAATTTTATCGACCATCAACCTTTCAGAGCGTGGTGTAATTTTTAACGTCAAAATTACCCGAACGGGAATTGACGAAACTTAAATTACGAATGATAGGCTGTATAACAGTATTAGAATCATAAACACTTCACATTTTCATCCGAATGGCTTGCGTTTTCACCTTTATCAAAGAAAAACCGTATAATATAGTGTATTTTCTCTTTTCTGGTGTCCATCTTTAACGCGCGCTCAAACAAAACTGAAGCAACCAATCACAAAACTTTCAGTTAAGTTTTTTCAGTTCAAAAACTCATCTTTCTAACGCCACCTAGCGTGATCCGATTGGACTTTCGGCGTGAGATACAGAAAACTAAAACCATCTATTGAGAAAATAAAGGATTCCTTTTCACTGCTTCTAATATTTGGATTTTAATTTTTAACGAAACAATATGTGTCAATTTTAATTATATATAAAAGTATGTCTGTAACTAAGGTTTTTGTTTACAGATTTAAATGATACAACAAAGTAATGCTTGTAATATAATGTTTAATAACATAGCTTTATATACATTCATTATAATTAAAAAATAGAATTATTTCATTTTGAAATACACTTAACTTCAATTGTGAGTCAACAAGGCTTGGTGCTCAATAAGCCAATTCTCAACACATCCCTGCAATATAGTCTGCATTGCTTGTCGGTTACTGGTTTTCATATCACAATAATAAATTCACTTATACATAAATTATAAAATTGTCAACTGAGTCTAATATCTCAAATATAAACAATATCCAAATGATTCACTATCCAACCTGATCACATGGTCCACTCAAATGAAGTGTTTCCTCTCAATTTCACATCACTTATAAACGTGTCAAATATTAGGTCTTCTAAGTATATCTATACTATCACTTACATTCACAATGAGTGACACTCACACCTGGTGACACCAGCATATCACAACAATCACTCATGTGTTTTCAAAGTGCAATCATAACACCGATGGCATAACCATAGGATGTATCCCGGGTGGATTATATATAAATGTATATGTGTATGGAGTTAGGGTTTGTTACAATATTTTACTTCTTTGCACAACCACCAACAGCATGTCACAACTGCGAGTAGTATTGCTTCACTACTTACCAAAGTATAAATTTAGTCTTCAGGATTGTGGGTTTTTTTATTATATGTCAATTGTAAATATATCTCTCTTGAGGTAGATTACCTATTGGTATATTCTATAACAGATGTTAAGGTTGATGTTGAAGCAGCACTTAGTTACACAATCACTTGTTCTATTCAGTATTTTTTTAATATAAGCAATACTGTTCCTTTAGTTGCATGTTCAGTGTTTGCGGAAGTAGCGCGAACGTAGATAAAGCCGGGGCTAGTCGACCTCGCCGTTTAGAGTCGTCAAAGGCTCCTCGTCCTCGTTGTACTCGAGAGACAGCACTGAAGCGCGTCGCCTCTTGAGCGGCGTGTCGCTACTCTCTGAGTGTGATCGCTTCTCCGCATGCGGTGAGTGCAACCGGGAATTAACCTCTCGCCCTCCGTTCACAGCCGCGTGCGTTGCGCGTAGCTCTTGCTGCAGGAATAACACCGTACTCTGCATCCCCTCCACATCCTCATCCAACTCTTGCAGGAACTCATCTAGTTCTGGAAGAAATAAGAATAAAATTGGATGGAAAGTTGATTTTTGAATCAGGATATTAAATGTGATGTCACCGTGCAGGGGGTGGCAGAGAAAGAATACTGACATCTGCGGCCTGTTGTAAAAGGCGACAAAACAACCCACCCTAACTACGTGGTAGAGCCCAAGCCCGTCTGGATGGCGACCACCTTTGGTCTTAAGTATGCCGCCATAATAACTTTGTGTTGTGTTCCGGCATTAGTGACCCAAATTCCTGTATGCTTATGGGACAGTAGCATGTTGGAGATGCCACTGGCGTTGCAAACACCCTTAGGCGATAGTAACTGCTAAATTCTAAGTGGGCTGTCAGCCTGTCTGCTGATCTTACAGCAATAAAAAAAAACCAATTGAATACCCTAGAAATCGGTGAATTTTTTTAGTTTAGAGGAAATTATTAACAAATCTACTTTATACATAACTTTTACATAATATGTATATTTAATATTAATATGTTATATTGTAAGTGTTGCCAGTGATGGTCACTATAATAGCTCAAATAACTCAAAAAGATACTAAAGTTGGGCATTAAACGCTGATGATATTATTGTATAATGTATATGTTTTGGTGGCTATCATCTGGCAATGTCAGATCTTATTAAATGATGATTGAATCAAAAATTAAGTTGAAAAATGATAATAGATAAACAGAATATACTCCAAACCTGATTGTGACTTTTTCACTTCTTCACTAAAACTTTTTTGTAGAGCTAAATCGCCTTCTAGCTTTGCTATTCGACCACTAGAGGTCATGCGACCTAGGTCCTCGTTTTCTTGGTGCAACAACCTGCACTTGGCCATTAGTTTCTTCCCTGTATTTGAGTCTGGTGTAAATTTCCACGCGGACAATTCATTTTGCGTTTCTTCTAATCTTGCTTTAGTTGAAGTTAATTCTTGCTTTAATCTGAGTATTAAGACATTGACGGCTGGATCCAGAAGCGTTGGCCGCCCGTTCAGACTCGCGTGTGACGACTTCAGCTCTGTTACTTGACTCTGGAAAAGCAAATAATGTATGTACAAAGTTTTCTTTTTCACAAGTGTTATTTAAATAATAAACAAGCCATATCTAGAACAGTATACCGACCACCCTTGTCTAAGGCAAATTTCCTTCAACGGACACATTGTGATATAGTCTCTGGATGTAATAACAATTGCCTAAGTGTTATTTGTCATTAATTAAGACTACATTATAAGAGGTATGTTAAACTACAGGTATGTAGCTACTACATAAAATAGATTAAAATCTAATCTTGACATCATATACCCCAATTTAAGTGGCAATAAAGAATGTACTTTTAGCTTTTGAATTGTACAAAATCACTTTACATGAAAAAAAATTGTAAATTTGAATAAAATTGGATTTGGAGCACACTTTGAAAGAAAAGGTTTTCCTATCAAAGCAAAGTGAGGAAGGGTATGTGGCACAAACTTAGTGAGTCAAGTAGTGGACAAAGATTAGCAAATAATTAATTGTACCCATAGATAAAAATACACACAACCAGAGAATTATCAGAAAAACAGTTTAGTGTTGAATAAACATCTTCACGCCCACTACACCGTCAAAAAGTATTGGCAATCTGCTACAGATGTTGGAGTGAGAAAGATCAATTGTCCTGGTCACCGCTGGGGTAACATACTGCTTAATTGCATTATTGTAATGGACAAAGCCTCTTCTTCTTCGCCCTACAGTAAAGAGGAAGCTAGACCTCCCAACATGAGTTCAACAAAACAAAAATGTTTGAGTGGCTCCAAGTACGTAACATTGAGTTTCCCACAAATTTTAAAAAACCATTTATTATTTATGAATAATAATTAAGGTACAAAGCGCTGAAAAATATAGATAAATTATTGGCTGACCATAGCCATGAAGTAGTAAGACTTCCACCATATAACTATGACCTCAATCCAATTTGGAACCTCATTAAGCGAGAGTTTCACAAGAATGTAGAACAGTTGGAGAGTAAGATATAATCCATAACTTTGGAGACTTTGCAGTCAATTACTACTGAAGATTGGAAAAATGAGGTAAATCATGTGAAAAGACTTGAAGAGGAATACTGGCATAAAGATAGATAACGACTTATTTATTATCAACACAGGAAATGATACTGTATCAGAAACAACACTCAGAAACCATGCAAACTAGAGATTCTGAATAATCTGATTCATGATGTGAGTGGAGTTGAAGAATTAGGTTAGATTTTTAAAATGTACATAAAAACGTTGAAAATTATTCATACATTGGTTTGTTATGTACCTACCTATCATCAGCATGCGTACTGTCGAAGCTATGTACGTGAAAATCGACTCACAGAGTTACTTTCGCATTTATAATATCAGTATGTATTATAGGTATTTTAAAAAGAAAACATAACTATTTTTTTGTATGCTGTACTTTTTAGTTTGTCTTTGTGGGTGTTAATGTGACAAGGTTTATTATGTGATTAAAATATTAATATGATTAGGTTCTACAGTGGAACTATTTTATTCAATATTTAGTTGAAACTTACTACATAATCTTGTATCTCTTGTTCCTTGGCCGCAAGCCTCCTAACCAGGACCTTTTCCCTGTGTTGCGATTCAGCATATTGCTGTTTGATTCTATCCTCTACTTCTTTCGTTTTTTCCAAACTACCTGCACATAATATAACATACAATTAGTTACTACCCACATATTTTGGTTGATTTAATTAATTAGCTTTATGAGCATACAATATTAGTAAATTACATCTACCACTGAATGGCACTTTGTTTTGTTTATTTCTTACTAATTTTACGGTTTTAATCTATCTGCACATAAAAATCTCTATATAATTATACTAGCTGATCCGGAAAACATTGGTCTGTTATATACATTAAAAAAAAAGTAGCCATGTCCTTCTCCAAGGTCCAATCTATCTCTATACTTGAATTCATCAAAATTTGTTCAGCGGTGTAGGCATGAAAACTTAACAGACAGTACTTTCACATTTACAATATTAGTATGGATAAACATAATAAAGTGCAGTTTCACAGTGGTGTTGATTACAAAATTCTAATCGACAACACCTTAACTAAAAATAAATCACAATAATCAATATTTCAAAGCTTACAAAAATTGGATTGTCTTTATGATGGAAACAAATTTACATTTATGCTTTAAAATGTTACAATGAATAGTTTGTTCTTAAAACGACCATATGACCACTGACAATGCAAATTTTGTTTTGTTCAATTATTACAATAATACTTTTTTCTTATCTGCAAATAAGATAAATCTTATTGATTAAATGATCTTTTTTTTATTGCTGTAGGACATCAAAGAGGCTGACCCCTAGAATTTAGCAGTTACCGTCACCTATGGGTGTTTACAACGCCAGTGTCATCGCAAACATTCTGCTGCCCTATAAGGGTACAGGAACTTGGGTCACTAATGCTGGAACACAACACAAGGTTATTATGGCGGCATACTAAGACCAAAGATGGTCGCCATCCAGATAGCCTCGAGGCCGTAGCTAGGGTGGGTACTTTTGTCGCCTTTTAAGACAGGCCGACACTGGCCGCAGAGGTCAGTATTCTTTCTCTACCCCTGCATGGATATAATATAAATCTTGAGAAGAAAAGAGAGAGAAAGAATAAGAACTTAAATAAGTTGAGAAATTTGTATCCAAACCATTCCATTTGTATCCAATAATCCATCTTATTAACCAGCATGATGCTGGTTAATTGGGTAATTTGTGGTATAATTTCTAGGTAAAGTTACTGTATGAGTTGTCCTAATAAATAATTTTTCTTTTCTTTTTTTTCAATTTGACCATGTGGTTCCAATATAATATATTGGATGTATTCAAATAAATCGAATTTCATTATTATATATAATAAAGTTTAGGGATTATTTTTAAGATAAAGAATAGTGACAAATCTACTTATTTCAGATTATTATCATAGCTTTTTCAAACACAAATGACATGTCTTTGATATTGTAAATAATTTCCAAATTGTTTAGCATAATTTGACTAATTTTAATTAGGTTTAAGGTCTTTGAAAAACTTATATTTTCAGACTTTTTAATTTATTAAACCAACTATTATTTTATTTATATTTAATTAACTATCGAGTTGTTGAAACACTACATTTCATTTAGTTTAAATTTGATAAATCAATAATTAGAATACATAAATAAACTTAAATCACTAAAAATATGATACAATACATACCTTTTACCATTACATAGTTTCTAAGTTTTACAATAAATTGTTTCACAGACTACAAAACTTCTTACATTGAAAAATGACAAATAATTTTTTTTGTCTTTCACAACTTTTTAACAGATTTGATCACTTATTATCTAATATCATATTCTACACTGTTGACAGATTCAAACTTAAAGTAAACAGTCTTGTTGTCCTATTGTTCAAATAGAATATAAAACTTTTAAGAGTAGGGTTTCCAAGAAAGTCAGATAAGCAGTAACTAAAATATAAACTAAAATTCACTTGTTACTTTTGTTTAAAATGTTTTTAAAAGATAAACATATAGTTGATAAGTAACAAGTGCAATTAATCCGCTTTCTCAAACCCATTCAAGTTACTAATAAATCTCATAATTATTTACTTTCAAAGATTGTTCTTTTTATCTTTAAATACACAATATACATGTTTTTATGTACAAACATCAAATATGTGAAAGAAAATAATTACAAAATGAAATAGTGCTTTGTCAGATAGATTATTAAAACAATTTATACACAATATCACATTGTATTCACAATAATTTTAGGTCAAAGATAACAAATACTTAGAAAATACAAATATTAGAAATATACTGGAAACATATTTACTTTTGTAAGCATTTTTAGACTGATGCGTGGATTTCTCACAGCGGACAAGTGATAGTCAAGAGCACTGATAACGGACACTGCTCCCAGATAAACTGGAGGCAACACTGGGCGTCGCGCCGAAGTATGCACTGCCACTGAACACTCCACTTGCACAGGAAACACCATTTCTTCAGCTTTAACACCTAAATACACCCGTAACGCATTTTGTACAACTAAATAATCATATCACAGCATACAGCACTAAATTTTAGTTAAAGTATTGTCGATAGATTATTTAAACATTACAACTGGCCAACCGCGGCGCGCTACAAGCCGTAATTCGCTTAAATAGTACCTTCCAACTGTTTGTTCAACGATTCGAGGTGGTCAATGTACAAGTCCTGGGTCCTCCACGCGGACCGCAGAGAGTCCGCAGACGCCGCGTCCAGCTGGTGAGGGGTCAATAACACGCGAATTGTATTCGTCACTTCACCTGCACTGCCATCACTCGCCGGCTCGCCGTGACGCCCTGTCTCTTCGGACATTGCAGTCTTATAAAACGCGATTCAAGCACCTTTTCGACTGAAAGCAAACAAACATGGTTCTTTAATTGCAATGATTTACAAAATTAAATGTATTGGCTTCTCGTGGAATCTATTGTACGGTGTACTGGTTTCTGTAGTCATATACTTACGGTCTGATTATTTGTATTATTTATTTTAATCTATTTAAAATACCTATCACTGTATAATTAACGACTAAACTATTATATATTAAGTTTTAGAATTTTTACGAGGTCACTAAAAGTAACACTACAGACGCCATTTTATATCGTAGCACTAAATGTTGCCGGAAGAAAAAATAAATTTGTTGTTGTTATTTTAATTTGCCAATCTGGTAGGCAAAGGACTTGATCCATACAGCCTTGTCAATTGTAATCATTTCAAAAATAAAAAAAATTAAACTTAATAAAAAATAATTCTAATGATGCCGGTAGGAAACGAAGTTCTTTTGACATTATAATATTAAAAGACACAAAAATAGTATTGTAATGATATCGTATTTGATGAAAAATATTAGTAATATTACAGCTCGTAATTTTGTAAAATGTCGAAGAAAGACAATCTGTGTTAAAAAATTAATGCTTTCGGATGGCTCGAACTACCGAACACGAATTTGCATTTTGCACGCTTATACCCAAAAATAAAAAGGATTAGAATTCTGCTCTAGCAACTCTGTAAAGTGTTGTGTAAAAATCGATATTCGATATAGATTGCGGATATTTACCGGTTTGACTTATTTAAATAGAATTATTATTAATCTCTTCAAAAAAGTGTTACTGAAATTGAAATTATAACTTGAGTTGCATTATTTTTATCATTATTTTTATGCATTTTAAAGCTCTTTATGGCGATTATTTGCGGAGGTTATAAATTTGATTCCAGTGGGCCGTTTGATTATCTTGTATTTATTTACAAAAGAAAAGTATTTAAATCAGAGGCTCCCAGACTTTTTTTCGCATAGATCATTTTCAAAATTTAGCTGGTTCCGGTGAACTCCCTGCAGCTACATTTCTACCATATTCCCAAAACTCGAAAAAAAAAAATGTGAAGATTAGATCATAATATGGAAATTTGCGTTGCGGCTGAGTTCCAACTACGAATTAATAGTTTTCGAAAAAAAGTGAGAATTGATTGGTTAATTAATTTAAAAAAAATCATTTATTTCGGTACTATACAATTTAAATACAGTTTTACAGGGATATCGTTGCTACGCAAAAGTAGAAAAATACCGTGCTGCAGTAGCAACGTTCACCTCAGTTCATTACAACTACATTGGTTTTTGTGTAATTGTAACAAATGAGTAACGTTTATCCTTGACATTCGTATATAAATTGGTGAACAACAACAAGTTCATGCAAGATTGTAAGCATACACACGACAAGTCGTATTTCGTCCATTTGCGCGTCTGAAAGTCTGAACAAGTGTTGCGGACGGCGGCGGTGGCAGCGGCGCTTTGCAAATCTGACACGTTGTACTGAATATGGAATATGCAAGTTTTTACAAGCAACAGTCACTGAGCCTCTTAAAATATTATCTGCCTACATTGATAGGTTAAGTCAAGCTAACATTTTAGTTCTTCACTATCGAAAGCAAATATATTTTTGTGGCTTATGATTTGTGAATTCACATTTTTTTTGTCACGCCATCATAGACCCTCGTCGAGTCTCCCGTGGACCCCTGGGGGCCACCTGGACCACTTTAGGAACCAAGGATTGGTCTTATCATAAGAATAAGTATATCAGTTGTATAGTAGGTACACTTAAAACATGTGGTATGTTACTTACCTTGGGTTTAGGTGGCGCTGTGTGAATTGATCCAGAATATTTATTTATATATATTGTACATTCCCATAAAACGAAGGAGACTGAAATAAAGAAGACAATCAGACCATGGGCATAAAAGAGGAAATTTGGAATGCATTTGAAATTTAATGCTGAGCTAGTAACATTTGCCTAATAAGTTCATATCAGAGTTTGGTATAGGTTTTATTAAGCGTATTTATTTATCGTTTGCAATATTAATTGTTTAGGGTTTGGATTTCCTCATAAAGTTTATTGTACCTTATAAACAATGAGTTTTTATCTACATGATCATTAAATCCTGCTTCCATATAAACTTGAATTCATGGTCACCATCACCCGATCTCAGTAGCATCCAGAGCTGTTCAGCTATGCTTTGCCAGCATACAAGCCAGAATTATGTATCAGTATTGTGTATTTTCAAGGGAAAAAATAACACATCTTTTTCTTAAATGCTTATTCTTACACTTATTTTTTTTTGTGCCAGTGAGAACCACCTTAACAGCCCATATCCGTCCCAGTGCTAGACTCGGGCCAAACATCAAAGGAATGTACAGTATTGGAGGATGTGTTTCAGACTATCAAGAAAAATGGGATCAGGATTTCCTTTAGGGCGTTGTAAAATACGACAAATGGATTAGTCAATAGACAAATGCGATTTAGTCTGTGGAATGTACATACAACACACCTTTGCTGCATCGTGTGTTGCCAGTATGTCACTGTTAATCGACAAGATCCACGGGCGAGTATAAGCGACATACAGGTGCATTCGAAAGCAGTGCAGCCAGACCGTTTAAGCGATCAAGCCAAATGTTTTTCTCCGTGCACGGGCGGAGTAAGAATACTAATTAATCCCTGTGGCCGGGACATACCCTTCGCTATGTGGTAGGGTTCCACGCCTGTCTGGATGGCAACCACTCTCGGTCTATAAGTATGCCGCTATAAAAAAACCTTGTGTCGTGTTCCGGTATTAGTAACCCAGGTTCCTGTATGTCTATGGGACAGCAGCGTGTTTGCGGTGCCTCTGCTTGCTATTAAGTGGGCCGTCAGCATGTCCGCTGTTTCACAGCAAAAAAAAAATGAAAACGGGGGAAACCGAATTTCACTGCCAATTACAAGGGAATAATGACATTAAATTTTTTTCTAGTTGGTTCGCTTACATTGTGCGACGGGTATACGATTTTAGAGAAGGGTAATTTTACCCACGATGTGGCTGCAGTGTTCGAGTGATTTGCGTGGACATCGAGGCACCCATGGGAGCACTATACCACTCCTTATACGTTCTTTAGAAGCAGTTAATGAATAAACTCCGATAGAATCAGGTAATATTTAAAACAATTACAGAATCTGTTGTTCATTGTTATCCGTGCAGGGGCGGAGAAAGAATACAGACCTCAGCGGCCGGGGTCAGCCTATCGTAAAAGGCGACAAAACAACCCTAGCTACGTGGTAGGGCCCCCAACCCGTCTGGATGGCGACCAACTTTGATCTTAAGTATGTCGCCATAATAACCTTGTGTTGTGTTCTAGCATTAGTGACACACGTTCTTGTACCCTTATGGGACAGTAGCGTGTTCACGATGCCACTGGCGTTGCAAACACCCATAGGCGACAGTAACTGCTAAACTCTAAACGGGCTGTCAGCCTGTCAGCTGACCTACAGCAATAAAAAAAAGAATCGTTTTAAACGCAAAAAAAACAAAAACACAATGAATTCCAGATTTATTT
The DNA here is from genome assembly GCA_963693495.1 of Malacosoma neustria. NCBI lineage: Eukaryota > Metazoa > Arthropoda > Insecta > Lepidoptera > Lasiocampidae > Malacosoma > Malacosoma neustria. The sequence goes on along the minus strand of OY856387.1, from coordinate 13,077,170 downwards.
AATAATCAGGCAGTTAAATTATCATTAATTTAAGTACATTTATTAACAATTAAATTCGAATTAATGTTTAACATTAATTTATTGCTAAAACTAATTTCTTTTTGTAGCATTACCTATTATAGCTATATCACAATATGTACAACGGAATGTTTGTTATTATATGGTATTTGTCAATATGGTCTCCAGACTTCTTGGTTGGCAGCGCCGTACAGGCCGTGTTTGGCCTCCTCGGTCATGTCGCAGGACTGCACCAGGCCGCTGGCTTCACTGCCTCCTTGCAGTTCTGTTGTTATTGAGATTCCGCCCTCGATATCGCTAATTTTAATCTCGCTCGGAATGCATTGGTCTAAATTGTACTTATCTCCCGAACTGTGTACATGTACGTGTATTTGATTTTGATTGACTGTGGAGTATAGGCTTGGTAAGATCATCGGCGGATTGGGATTTATGTACGGCGTGTGGGATTGTATACACGCGGGATTATTGTTTATATTGTTATATTGGTAATTGTTGTAATTGTATGAATTTGCTGGCCATAAGTTGTAGTGGTTCGGGTCGTATCGTTGTGTGTGAACGGGTCCTGGCGAATTCAGATCTGTTAGGGATGTACTCGTTCCACTAGGGCTGCCCTTGAACCCTGTTGAACTTGACTGGAAGCCGCTGTATTCTGTGTGACCTATCGGTATTTCTGGTAGAACTGAAAATAAAAAATATGCTAATTTAATTTTCTGTATTACACTCGAAGACCAGTCTAGAGGTCCCAGGTTCGAATCCCAGGGATGCATGCACCGCTTAGGTAGTTGTTCTCGCCTAATGTGAATATTATAACATAATTGTCATATACCGATGGTGAAGGAAAACACCGTGAGGTCATCATGAAACCTGCATACCGAGATCACCGATATGTGAAAACCACCAATCCACTTTGGACAAGGGTGGCATCATACTGACCCTTCCCTCTAGGGGGAGGCCCAAGTCCAACAGTCCCACGCCATGGGCTAACTATTATTTTAAGTCTCATAACCTTCAATTTAGGTTTTAAAATATGTCTTTTACACAGGTAACCCTTTTGACCCTGTAGCGAAAGTAAACGTCAAAGCTTTGGTTTGGACCCTTTACATCTCATTTAAGTTTTCCACATAGTCTAAATACAAAATTTTATTTCTGAATTACAGGAAAATTATAGTTCGCTTCCCGTCATGCGAGACATTTTTTTACAATTTCCATTGTTTTAACATTAACATAACATTTATATTGACATGTTAACATGGGAACGTTTCGGCTTTTTAGGGTGTTTACCAATCCGGCCTGCTCCCGAATGTCGGCGGGCCGAGCGCGGTGTGCCGCAAGCTCTTCGAGGGGACCGTGCGGTCGATGGCCCTTTACGGCCCCCGATCTGGGCGGATAGCCTGACGGCCAAAACGACGGCACTGCTACGCTATCAGAGCGATAAGGGGATACCAAACGGTGTCCTTTGAAGCAGCCGAGCGTGGCTCTCGCCCCTTTTGCGAGGCAGTCATGTCCGCAAAGCTGGCGACGGAGCGAGAGCGGGATTCGACCACCACATTCCCCTCCCGTTAATGCAGACCACGTTGTCGGCGCCGGAGTGCATCAAACGACCTCCGGCCGCCGTAGAATGCGGCCGCGGGCGGCCCCTCGGAGGAGGATCCGCCACCCGTACTATTGCAGCGAATGTGAGGGCCGCGTACTGTTCCGCGGCCCCCCTTAACTCATTAAGCTGATACAGGAGAGCACCGGGGAGACGAAATCTTGACCACCTGGCGCCAACACTATAGAAGAGGCTCGCCCCGACACAAGAGGCGGGCCGGCGCCGGCCTGGGCCCCGAGATCGGCAGGCCACATATGCCCGGGCGTAGGCGATAGGAGAGAACAGCGGGGTTTTTTAGAGCGTAGTCGGATGGCTGACCATCTTTTCTGGAGTTCCCACATATCACTCGGTCCCCGGTCCTCGGTTTTCCCCGAGACAAAAAAACGGTGTTTACCAAATACCTTATGTATTTACAACAGTGAAGTAGATCTGGGTGCAAATGGTGCAATTTTAAATTATGTCGGGAAACAATAGCTACACTGGGTCTCGTATTAAGCTTTCAACATCTGTAACGCCGTCATAAAATGGGCACAAGTTCATTGAAAGTGCGGCCGACGCTCCTAACACCGCTGCACCTGCGTGTCACGTACACTGCGCCTTAGGTAAAGCCGCCTCTGAACCTGGGTTTCCCATGCCGGAACACAACACAAGGTTATTACGGCGACATACTTATAGACCAAGGGTAGTTGCCATCCAGACGGGATTGTGGCCCTACCACGTAGCTAAGGTGGTTTTGTCGTCTTTTACGACAGACCGACCCCGGCCGTAGAGGTTAGTATTCCGCCCCTGCACGGGGAGAATAAATCTCAAGTTTAACAATAATAATGAATAATAATGTATAAAGAAAAATAAATATTAGGTCTTTAACTATGAAATTGCCGTTTTGTATGAAAAAATTTAAACGAATTTTTTTCATGTATTTTTTATTTATATTAATCGAAGTAATCACCCATGCAATCAATGCACCTTTGCCAACGCAGTGGCAGTTTATTGATGCCCTTCTTAAAGAAATCAGCTGGACGGGAGGCAACTAATTCTTCAAAGGCATTTTGTACTGCCTCTCGGGTATTGAATTTTTTCCCGCCAAGAAGTTATCCAAATTCTGGAAAAAGTCTGTAGGCGTAAGGTCTGGTGAGTAGGGCAGATGACGGAGAACTTCCAACCCCAGTTCTTGCAACTTGGAGACCGTCTGCTGTGCAGTATGAGGTCGCGCGTTGTCGTGCAGGAACAGCGGAGACGAGCGATTGACCAATGCTGGTTGGAGATGTGCCAGTTTCTCCATCATTGTGTTCAGTTCTTCACAGTACACATCTGCAGTAATGCTCACCCCGTTTGATAAGAAGCTGTGATGAATCACACCGGCGCTAGACCAACAAACAGTGACCATCACTTTTCTAGGGGTAAGTTTTCGTTTAGGGCATTGTTTAGGTGCTGAACCAGGATCCAACCAACTTGCTGAGCGCTTGCGGTTATCAAACAGAATCCATTTTTCATCGCAGGTAACAATGCGGTTCAAAATTCCTTCACTTGTGTGTCTGTTGAGCAGTGCAAGGCACGTCTCGACGCGTACTTCGCGCTGGCGATCATTGAGTTCGTGGGGCACCCATTTGTCAAGCTTTTTTACCTTGCCAATTTGACGCAAATGGACCATTATTGTTTTGACGCTAACGTCGAAAGCTACTGCTAATTCAGCCGTAGATTGTGTATCATCAGCTTCCACAATCGCCTTTAATTCGTCATTGTCGACCAAAGTCTTCGGACGACCGCGAGGTTCATTTTTCAGATCGAAATTCCCAGAACGGAAGCGAGCAAACCAATAACAGGTGGTGCGTTGGTTTGTAGTGTTAGCTCCGTAAACGTCGTTGATGTTGCGTGCCGCTTGTGCCGCGTTACTGCCACGATGGTACTCATATTCCATAATTACTCGAATTTTTAACGTATCCATGATGACGAAAAAGATTGAAATGCGATGAAAATGTAACACTAATCAATAAACAAATGACTACTTTTGGAAAAACAATTCCATGTTTTTAAAATAAAATTAATTTGAAATTAGAATTCTTAGCCAAACAAAAATTATTTTGATTTGCAATGGCCAGTACTGCAGAACGGCAATTTCATAGGTAAGGACGTATTAAATAATTTTAAATCGACATCAATGCGACATTTGATAATTAAATTTAATAGTACGAATTTTCTATGTTATTTAAATTTTACTAGTGCTATTTATTGAATGATTTTCTATTTACGATGTAAATAAGGATCGACCCTTGACCTGATTACACCATTTTCGTATAGTTAACTGCTTATTGTGTTTCAAATTATTATGGATACATATATATATGCACACACATCGTTAAATAATTCATTCATACCCACTCTATTTGGCCTGCTTTAATATGAGTTTTATAGAAAACAATAAAATTCAATATGTAATAATAGATTTAATATTAAAACTCTATTCATTAATTTGAAATCTAATCGATCTACGGAAGTCTAGAATTTTCAAAAATTGCAAATATCCTCTTTTTAAAAGATCGAATACTCAATGTGCAGTTATAAGCTCTCAAAGTTGTAAGTACGTTGCAAGCGAGCCTTACAACCATAGTGTGAAATTTTACATAGCGATCTAGCCTCTAAACAAAGCGCTTGTGAAAAGATAACTGATATAATATACTGCATTTGTTTTTGTTAATAAATACATCAATAATAACCAAGTCTGAACTACAAAGGGGAATCTTCCCCATTAGGGTTTCGAGATGAAAAAGCTTTATTAGAAATATCGTCGTTAACGCATTCACCTCTTTCATAGTGGTATAATGCAGAGATTCCAACCCTTTACGCTACTTTCGACACGGTGACACAAGTTTTTGACTTTAATTAAGCTTCTAGTTTTAATAATTATAAATTTGTTACATAAGTAATTTAATATATTAAAGAGAACATTTACCTGCAGGTAAAGGTAAAGCGGGGTCAGGTTTGTAGAAAGTAGGTTGCAGGGGTCCATAGGTATGATACATCGTGGTCGTTGAAGGATATCCTGTGTTCCATTCACTTGCACCCAGTATACCGCTCGTTTCTGTAACCAAGATGTATGTCATTCATCAATCATTCATTTATCAATATTTAAAACTATGTTTTTTTTAAACTAGAATTTCTTTAAAAATAATGGAATATTCAGAGTATTAGCTACAATTACGAACGTAAAACAGCCTGACATCGCTGAAGTATATAATGAAAGTAAAAAATAGAATAGACGAGGGTAACTTTGAACGGAATTTTAAACTCGTAAAAGATATAATTAATGATTAAATTCTAATTCTTTGCTGTCTATGACCTTAGGAAAAGAGGAGGACTTATTTTTTGATATTGTGTGCTACTTGCACAATAATTCATGAAATTCCAGGTTTTTTCAGTTCAGGTTTCATCAGCGTAAATTCGTTAACGATTTAGCAGTATTTTCTCTGATGTGGAAGTTTAAAATTATTTATATTTATTTTAATGGACTATTTTTGTGTCTGTAATGTATCAATAAACTTAGTTCAAGTTTTTTTTATTAATGAGCAACAGCAGATAGGCAGACGGCCCGCTTAATAGTAAGCAGTTGTCGTCGCCTATGGATGTTTGCAATGCCAGGGGCACCACGAACACGCTGCTGTCCACATATAGGTACAGGAAACTGGGTCACTAATACCGAAACACAACCCTTGCCATCCAGATGGGCTTTAAGCCTTACTAACTAGCTAAGGTTATTTTGTCGCCTTTTACGAAAGACCGACCCCGGCCGTAGGAGTTAGTATTCTTACTCCGCCCCTGCATGGGGAAAAACATTTCTTAAAAACATAAAAACAAAGTTAGTCGTAATTTGATTCGATTTTTCATCATCATAACATATCAATCGAATTGATCATTTGATTCCGTCCAAGGTGTTAATATGGAGGTCACGTCTACGGAACTCGATGCGCGTACGCACTGGGATTGCCAGGTGATTCATACGATTATGATTACGAAATATCACATATGAAAGTGAGCTTGTGTTTTTAATTAATACCGTTTGACCAATCAGTGAACTAATTAAAATTGAAAATACTTTAATTTTAAATTATGTATTATTATATTATTCCTTCACTATACATGCTGTCCGACTATGGAACTCCTTTTTTTATAGCTAGAGTTCAGCAGACAGGCAGACGGCCCACCTTGGCAGGTGGTCGCCTATGGACGTTTGCAGCACCAGAGACATTACCAACGTGCTGCCGGCCTCGAAGAAATTTTATAATGCCTTTTTTGAAGAACCCCATATCGTACCGCACTGAAAAAACCTCAGCCGGACGCTCATTCCAGATCCTGAGAGTACGGAGCATGAACGTTCCAGAGAACCGTTTCGTACAAGAAAGAAGAGGCTCCAAGAAATGGGGATGAACGCCCAGCCGATGGCGGGAGGTGCGGTGGTAGAAAGACAACGAGGGCACCATTCTGAATAGTTCTTCAGAACACTCCCCGTTGTACAGACGGTAGAATACGCAAAGAGACGCAAAGTCTCTCCGAAGTCCAAGTGTGTCTAGACCGTCTGTGAGTATGGGATCGCCGACAACACGAACTGCGCGCCGTTGGATCGAGTCTAGAGGATTGAGCTGACAGGCGGGTGCTCCAGCCCATAAATGTGAGCAGTACTCCATATGCGGTCTGACCTGTGCTTTATAATAATAATAATAATCATTTATTTCAGACATTTTTTTTTTATCCATAAGTTATTAGTGGGTTAGTTATTTAATAAAATTCTTAACAGTTTATATAGCACAAGCCGTTGCCTTGGACTGAAGTACTGCTTGGACCGGTTTAGCACACCTAGCTATTTCCCAAAGCTTGCCTCCAGGCAAGCTTAGCTTTACCCTCCAATTGTTCCCTAAACTATACATCATTCGTGATGTCGACACCAAGAATCCCAATACTATAAAACTCCTTGCCTACTGCAATCACAGAAGAAAACACTACCAATTTTTAAAAAACTAGTTCGAAATTATTATCTGGAGGAAGCCTATAAAGTCTAATATTTAATTGATTAAAACTAATTCATTTGTGTTATATTTTATTTTACTTAAGCTATTTTTCTTTTATGTTACATTATGTATTTTATGTTGTATTATTTATGTTATTATTATATTTTATTTGTAATCTATCATTATATTTCATATTATTTTTAGCGCGCCACCTATAGCAAAATACTTTTAAATGTATTCCGACCTTAAGGTTGTCTGGAAGAAATTGCTTCTTAGCGATAAGGCCGCCTATTGTGCACTAGTTATAAGTTTAATATTAAGTTACTATGTATATAATATTTGGTAGACAATAAAGTCTATCTATCTATTATTTAAGAAGATACTTTATTGCCTTTTTTATAACTAAAAGTTTGCTATGAATTGTAAATAAGTAAATAAATTAATCTTATTGCACCAAACATTACAAGGTTATAATTTAAATACTATGAACTTATATTATGAAATGTCTAAACGTCATTAAAATAATTGATTCCACTTGCTCCAGAGCTAGATTAAATTGTATCTCTGAAGCAAGCGTTCTCTTTAATTTTTAATTAATTAATTAAATTGTAATGGAAGTTGATGTGTTGGTTATTGATGTAGTAAAGTTCCTGCAGAAATAAATTTTATATATTTTATGGCATGAGTGCGAACGCGCATTATGTGCGCGAGTATGTGCGTGCGTGCGTGCGGACGTGTGTATGAGTCTGGATTTTTTTACTAGGAGATAATATAAATACTTATTAACAATATCCTCAATTTATCTTCAACTATATAGGAATTGCTAATCATCTGTTACTTTTAGTTGAGTGAAAAGTTACAGGATTCTCTGTGTTGGCTATAGCCAGAGCAAGTTGACATCCCTACGTACGATGCATATAAACTTTAATCGTAAGCAAACCATACATTACAAAATATATGTCATAAGAAATATAAAATTTCCGAAGAGCAGTTTTGAAATATTTTCTTGGCAACTCGATGACTATGAGTAACGAGATCCGGTGAAAGTGGATAATATGAGCACAACACAATTGTCCTTGGCTGATGGCCAAAACATTTACCAAAATGGAGAAGGATAAACAAGCTATGAGCACAATTGTTTTTGACTGTCATTTTATGACTGCAAAGGAAAAATAATATTATATTCCCGAGTATACCTTTTGCTGATAATAATTATTTTTATCCTCTGCAACATTCGGGCAGATATTCAAAATTATTTTCATATATATTTATAGACATTTTCTTTTAAGTGTAAGATTTTGTTCAAAATACTCCATTTAACGAAGCAAGTGTTATTGTGTGCTGATAAGCAGTTAGTTTAATTAAAAATATATATATATAATACTAGTTAACCCAGCAAACGTTATACTGCCATGTGAATTTAAAAAAAAAAGTACATAGCCTATGTTCCCCAAGGTCAAATCTATGACTATACCGAAATTCATCACAATTATTTTCGCGGCTTAGGCGTGAAAGCGTAACAAACAAACAAACTCACTTTCATATTTATAATACTTATTAGTTAGGATAATTAAATTAAATTCTTGGGATGCTTTTTTCTTGAACTTTTCAAATTGTAGGAAGCCAGTATTCCACAGCATTGCCGTCTTTATATATCAAGTAAATATTTTTTTACCTTCTTAAGATTCTGGAACGTGTTAATTATATTATAAAACAGATTCTCTACTTGTACGCACACAGGTTTGAAGAACCATCATTAGGTCTGTTCTTTTATATAGCAGGAAAACGTGGCACGACACAAGCAGGAGTGTGGCGGTGCAGGTAAGGATACGAGCATGGCATGGCCACGCTTCACTATACGGAGAACAAATGTCTAGGCACCTCAGCTAAGAGGGGAAACCCAAAAAGTGCTGACTTGACAATGTAAAAGATGCTAATGGATTTACTATCGGGGATACTAAGGATTATGAGTAATGTAGTAGAGGAGGAAAGTGGACCCCGAGCACCAAAACGGAAGTTCAGGTTTCAACCGGTATTTATCCGTGCTGAGGCGGAATAAGAATACTGACAAATCAATACTAGCTAGGTAGTAGAGTTCACAGGAGGCGCACGCGAAAGCACATACCTCCCTCCCGAGCACCGGCCATAACAGAAACACTGGGGTTGTATTAAATGCGTACACCAGTAACGTGTGTCCCTTTTCAACCGTTGCGTACAGGTGAATTGCACGGGATTCCCACACCAGGGCTGAAGCTAGAGTCGAATTTGAGGTAGGGCAGAAATAAAAAATTTATCATAATTGATCTGCCCTCGAAGCACGGCCTCCTAAATCAATCACCATGTATATATGTATTTTTGTGACAGATCATAAGCATGGATCTAAGAACTATAAAATACTCAATGATGAAGAACAAGCGAACAAGATGGTTGAACTTCCAGATTTGAATGTAGAGATCACGTCTGAGTGAGAGTGAGGTAATAATTAATTTTTAGGTGTGGTGATACGAGTAAAGTAAGTTTCTGCAAACTTATTACAATAATTAATATAATAATAAAAAATATTTAAAACAGCTGAATTCTACGATTCGCCATGTTATTAAAAAATAACATTCCGAAGAACGGAAAAGTTTAGATAACTATCACTATAATTTTTTTTATCTCAAACTATGAACAAAATTTAATTATAATAATTTATCTTAGTTTTTGGTAGTTTTAAGGTAGGGCATTGTGGATTTCAAGGTAGGGCATTGCCCCTCAATGCCCCTCCCTGGCTACGGCCGTGTCCCACACTACCCCGTCACCAGCCCCCAGGTGTCGGCGTGTACATTAACCATTCTCCACCCCACAACCAAAAAAGGGCTCCAACCTCGACTGGATGTCCACCCCTGGTTTTAAAATATGCAGGCATGACCTCGTGTTGTGTTTCAGTACTAGTAAACCAAGTTCCAGTTCTTCTTCGAGGCCAATAGCTGTCGGCAATGCCTCTGGTATTGCAAATGTCTATAGGCGAACGACCGACTACCATCAGGTGGCCTGTTTGCCTTTCTGTTGTACTCGATTATAAGAAAATCTCTACTTTGATGATGAACTTAGAAAAAATTGTTTACTATTGTAGAGTACATATAAATTTTATAAATTATTGTGTAAATGAGGTAAATTTGTGTTTTTGTTTCAACATTTGATGGCGCATTCGCATGGTGTTTCCGAAACGTGAATTGCAAATTTAAGTACTGAGTCAATGCTCTGATAAAACAAATCACAATGCTTAATTCGTATAATTGTGAGCGTAAAGCTTTGTATGTATATTGACTGAGTACTTGAGGTATAGCACGTACACATGTTACGAATTTTGTCTTACGGTAATTTTTAACTTGATTGAAGATTGGTGTAAAAACAACCATCTTCTTATACGCATTTAATCCTATTTGCATTAGGATCTAATTACAAAGCTGCTCATAATTTTTTTAATACAACAGACAAGGTCTATTTCGTCATTTTCTTCGTGCATTTTTCGATTAAGGATTCTGACCTCTGCAGTCGAGGGTGGTTTGTTGTAAAAGGCAGAAAATAACCTTGCTTGGTGGTAGGGCTTCTAGCCTATCTAGATGGCATCTATCTCTGATTTCTAAGCATGCCGCCATAATAGCCTTGGGTTGTGTTCCGGCATGAGGGACGCAGGTTCCAGTTCCTCTACGCGGACGGCAGCGTGTTAGGGATACCTCTGGCGTCCACAACCGATAGTAACTAGCGACGGTAACAGCTTATTATTAAGTGGGCCATCAGTCCGACCGCTGTTCTACAACAATAAAAATCCTAACAAGTATTAAATAAAAATTCAAAAATTACGTTTGATTTACTAATTTTGGAAAACAGAATATATTAAAGAAAATGGCGGCAAGCCCTACTTTTATTACTTTATGTTCTTTTTTTTATTGCATAGGACAGCAGACAGGCTGACAGCCTGCTTAGAATTAGCAGTTACCGTCGCTTATAGGTGTTTGCAACGCCAGTGGCATCGCAAACACGCTGCTGTCCCATAAGGGTACAGGAACTTGGGTCACTAATGCCGGAACACAACACAAGGTTATTATGGCGGCATACTTAAGACCAAAGGTGGTCGCCATCCAGACGGGTTTGAGGCCCTACCACGTAGCTAGGTTGGGTTGTTTTGTCGCCTTTTACGACAGGCCAACCCCGGCCACAGAGGTTAGTATTCTTTCTCCGCCCCTGTACGGATGTTCAAGGTCATTTAAATGTCATATATAATGTATTAAAACTAGCCAGTCAAGAACAATACTACCAAAAAGATTTATTGCAGCATTTTACATATAAGATGCAAAAAAACGTATTTAAAATTGTTAAAGGAAATTCAGACATACGAAGTTGGATTACAAAAAGGACCTGCCTTTACCGGGAAGGAAATATATTGTGTAAATATAGAAACATTTCTTTACTTATCATTCACATATGTATCAGAGATAGCCTTCTTTGACATATTAATTGAATGTTCATTAATTTCCTATTATTCCATTTAATAAAATAAATTTACCTCATGAATTTCACTAATTAAAACTAACCGCTTTGTTATATTGTAAATGAGTACAATGTTTAAATATTTTCAATTTTGTAATTTAATATGTTTATGGAATGATGTGTGCTAACTATTCTGTGTGAAATGAAACATAAAGCTGTTATAAATAATCCAATATCACACGATGGTAACTTCGCTTGTGACTAATGACGCTTCAAATTCCCTGAACACACATTTCGAATATGGGTGACGTGACTTTTTTCGCTGTGGGACGGTATACAGGCTGATCGCCTTTTTAATAGTTAGCTGTTACCGTCGTCTGTGAATGTTTGCGGTGCCAGGGCACTTCAACACACTGTTTGCGTAATAGGGGAACCGGAACCTGGGTTATTTACACCGGAATAATACACAAGATCATTATGGCGCCATATTTTGAGACTAGGGATAGTTACTATCCAGACGGGCTTGAGGCTCTACCATTTTTTGCTCTACCATTATAACAAGCCGTTGGAGTCTATATTCTTAGTCCACTCCTGCAAAAAATGAATGAATGAATTTAAATAATTTTTTGTACCAGTATGAGCTTAGGAATTTTCTACTTTGAATTAATTAATATATTAAATTAAATATTATTGTAAAAGTCGCTTGACTAGCCTAAGTGACGCACGTGACCCTGGGGAATTCCGAGATAATTATTGCATTTCATTGAAATTAAGATTACTACTGATTATTTATATCAACGCGTGTTTTCTTGCGTGTGTTATAAAATTTATTCTCAGAAAATATGGTAATCCTAGTCGTGAAATCCAGTCTCATATGGAGCTAGGGTTATTGTCAAAATAGTCGTTATGATATTTAAAATTTTGAGGGAGCGTCTGTTACTATGCAATCTCGAATAGGGAAGGCTATAACAGAGCCTCCTGCGTTGTATGCAGTGGGCAACAGTTACTAGGCGGTAAATAACAATAAATAATAATAATATATAGTCCCAAAGTAAGTGGCATAGCACTTGTATTATGGGTACTAGATAGCTAATATACGCGATATATAGTTTTCTTTGTAAATAAATACATCGTGACTTTGGGCAGCAGTTTTTGGATATATCTTATGGTTTATTTTGGATTACAAACCCTATAAACCCCAATAAATCCTAAAATATAAATAAATGAAATATACAAACTGCGTTCGAACCTACAAAGACCAGCCTAAGCTGAACCCTATTTTATATGATTGACGATATAACTCTGAGGTCAACTTAAATTGGAATATAAAATTTTCGAAATATCTTTTTTAACAAAAAACTATTTTTTTTCCAAAATAAAAGTAGCCTTAGTTACTCTTTGTTACATCAGCTATCTGCCAGTGAAAGTTCTGTCAAAATCGGTGCAGCCATTTCAGATATTAGCCGGAACAAACAGACAGACAGACAGACAAAAATTGTAAAAAATGTTTTGGTATATGTACCGTGTATACGTCCGAATGTACTTAGTAAAAAGCGGTTATTTTAATATTACAAACTGACCCTCCAATTTTATTTATTTGTATAGATAAATACCCAGACGCGAAACGGGAATCGGATCCGTGACCTCCGCCAGCATTCTTCGTTACGCCACGGAGGTTGACTAAATTCATAATATATTTGGATGTGTTATTGTGCTATTTCCACTAAACATCATCACTGCCTGAAGCCTAAAGGTTATATTGATGATGATGACGTAACAACTTTCTTATTTCGGAACGCTTGCCGCGGTCACGGGTTTGGTCCCCGTCTCGTTTGTAAGTGTATTTGTATTTATTTTCAAGTTAAAATTATGTAAGTAGTATAAAAGTCGTGTAGTGTCCATAAAATAAGTGTTTTGCTACTTTGGGACTAGATGGCGCTGTATAAATTATCAGAATAAAGTGAAGACGCTGACCAAGTAGAAATTAATGTGAAACTAGATGTAGTTAACGTCTATTTTATCGTGTTAATTTTCTCAAAACAAATAAGTGTCACATTCTTCGACGCAAATAGGTGCGCAGGAGTTTGGGCCTGTGGTAGATAATGTTCAACAGCTGCGTAAAGTGAAAGCTTCGTATGCAAGTGAATCACTTGTCAAGACAAAACGTATATTTGTTGTATATTGATATATTTCTTCGTTCTGTAAATATTCAGAAGTATTGAAGGAATTGCTTTTAAAACACGAAAATATATCGCCTTCCAGATCATTATGATTATACTTGCCTTCAGAGGCGTCTGTTTGCGTATTCTACCGTCTATACAACAGACAGTGTTCTGAAGAATTGTTTAAAGAAAACAATATAATTATATTTAATTGTACAAAGTCTCAATTAACGCGAACGCTGATTCATATTTTAAATTTATTTGTCAAAATTTGCATGACGTAATTTTAAATACGTCAGATGTTTAATTTTTAATTAATATTCGTACAAGTTTAACTAGGTTAAGTAAAATATAAATTATAAGGCTTGCAACACTAACAATAAATGTTAATTGTCCATCCATTTTTAGTCCTACGTGTATATATTTAGTGATTCATACTATATGGTAATTTTGTTTATGTTTAACACTATTCAAAGAATAAATGAATTCCCAGAATAAATACGTTGATACTGGACTTATTTACAAACAAACAAATATCTAAACACATAAGGAAAATTTTATTGTTATTTATAAAATTTAAATACCATATGCTTTTACTATTCTATGTATTTTATGTAATAGTATTATATAAAATAATTTTGTAATAAGTATAATAGTTTTTTATTTGTAAATCAATACATATAAACTCAGGATGGGAATCAACCTGTGACCCCCGCTAACTTTGAAGTGTGAAAACCGTTGCGCTATGAAGGTTGTCAAAATAGTAGTAATTAACTATACTGCAGCATGCATGAAAACGATCAAATGAAAATGTTTTAGTAATTAACATGTTCTTAATTTCAGGATTTTTTATATGAATGAAGACAACCATCTCTTTTAAGCATTTCTCCCGCTTGCATTCGGAATTTTGCTGCGGAGATCTAACAATTGGGTATTTTATATGATAAAATTACGACACGTGTTTTTTCGATTATGGCCTCTTGGAGATTCCTTTTTTAAAATAAAGAGGCATAAAAATGGAATTGGCTGTGTTTGCTTTTTGTAGATTATCGTCTGGCCCCCCAACCCCGAAAGAAAAACAGTTTCCTTTGCTCTCGGTCTTCTTCCTGCCCGTATACCACATTATAAAGGGTCGGCACAACATGTTCTCTCTTTGCACTCACATCTGTTAGCCATCATCTCTACTTTCACACCCTTTTTCACCATCATCATTTATGCAATCCATCCATCCATCTTTACTTTGGTCTACATTTCCTCTTGTATCGATCTACTTACAATTCTATCACTTTCTTTGTTATGTTACATTCTTCTCTTCGCATTATTTGGCCATACCAGGCTAGTCTGTTACGTTTTCAACTACGGGCGCTACTTTCAAACTTCCTTTGTTTGCTCATTCCTAATTTTATCAATTTTCTTAACTCCACACATCCATCTCAGACGCATCTTCGCAGTATTTAACATCCTTTTATTCCTCTCCTTTGTCGCCCAGCATTCCAATTCATACAACTATTGTTCTGTACTCGTAGTTATATATTTTACGTTTGAGTCTATGTGGTATTCGTGGATCACAAATTATTCCTCTTGGTGAATTCGCAAATGGACATTAATTTTAGTATGAAAATCACAACAATTATAGGATCATATTAGTTTGCTACTTCTGCACTTTCATATTCTACGTTATTAATACTATGATATATATTTGATAAATAATTTGATAGTCTATTGTTATCTTGACCATAGTTTATTACGGATAAGTGGCATTTATAATGATATTGGGCGATGTAGCCGCACTGGACGAATTCACTTCATTTTGCGGTCCACACATTCACTGTACCTAATTTTGTGCGCTCGGACATGAAATTAAAATCGGTTTAATGTATAATGTATAATCCACTTAATAAATATTTAATTAGTTGTCTAAATAAAAGCTCTCATTGCGCTGTGGTATTGGGATAAAACAAAAAAAAATAGTATAGTAGTAGAGTGCATTTTAGGTTAAGATTATAATTATGAAAGATTTTCCATAAAAAAAGTAATTAGTACGGTTTACAAAGAGGGCGTTCAGTATAATGTCGCGTAGTTTTTGAAGATTTTTCACCCTTGCTTCCGCCCATGTAAAACACCGTAACGTTTTTCTGAACCTCCCGCCAAAAGTTAATAACACCCAAGTAATTGTTTTTACCGAAAAGTTACATTTAAGTTACGCTGGTTATCGAAAAGTTGCTAAAATATCTTTGTTATTCACTTTTCAACACCCATAAAACATAAATGAAATTGGGTGTTTGCAACGCCAGCGGCATCGCGAACACACTGCTGTCCCATAAGAGTACAGGAACTTGGGTCACTAATGCCGGAACACAACACAAGGTTATTACGGCGGCATACTTAAGACCAAAGGTGGTCGCCATCCAGACGGGTTTGAGGCCCTACCACGTAGCTAGGGTGGGTTGTTTTGTCACCTTTTACGACAGGCCGACCCCGGCCGCAGAGGTTAGTATTATTTCTCCGCTCTTGCACGGATAATTTCGGAAGTTTTTGACATATGATTGTATTTGGTTCATTTCATATTTCAGACATTCATTTAATGCTAAAATACAAATAAACAAAACTGTATTATTACTAATAACACACACAATCTTTGTACTAACGAATTTTGTGTGCATTCTTAATAAAACTAAACATGCTTATAATTAAAAGCTGAGGGCTGAGGCTAAAAAAAATTATAGAACATTCAGGGCATTTTTTCTTCTTTGAAGTGATTTATCTTAGTCGCATTTTTAGATTTTCTTCGGCTCCGGATGATGTTGGATATTATCGCGGGGTGAAACAAAGGCATCGACGAAAATATTTTTTGCATCTTTATATTTATTGTAAGTAAATAATAATAATACATATATTAGGGCAAATAGTCCTAAATTAAGAAGTATAAGCACTTGTGTTATGTAAATAAATTCACATTTTAACCCGTTCTCATCACATGTTTTAACGTATCAAAGCCGTTGTGCCACGGAGGTAATCGTGGTTTATGTGATTAAAAAAAAAATACTATTCTTTTGAATAGTAATTATAACTAATTCATTTCAGCTTATATGCTTTAGTATTCTGCGAAACGACCGCCCGTGAGCTGGTTTACGGTAGGCACGTACAGGGTGCCTGCTAGGTCTGCCGGTGACGCGGGATAATTACGCTCCCCACCCCGTACCCCCCTGCTGCTAATGTCACATTAACACCCTCTGCGTGGCGAACTGTCAAAACATCGCGCCCAGTTTACTGACGATAGCGTAGATGACAAACATTTTATATTTATTTTAGACATACTTTTTATATACAAAATGGTATTGTTGAGGAACGTTAGTTAGAAGTTTACGGCAACCGGATGATTACGTGGGAAACAAATGTCTGGCCATGCCGCCTCCGCCAGGCCACGGCAGGAGGGGTAAACTCAAAAAGTGCTGAATTGACGTCGTAAAGGGTGATGTGCGTGCTAATGGGCTCACTACCAGGGACGCTGAAGATCGTGCGAAGTGGAGTAGAAAGAGTCGGAGCGGACCCCGGGCACCGAAACGGAAGTTCGGGTTGTAATCGGGATGCTACGCTTAGATGATGATGATGGTATTGTTGAGGAACAGCAGACATGCTGACGGCCCATTTAATACTAAGCAGTTACTAAGTTAAGACTATTCTGGCGGCATACTTATAGGGGTGATTGCTATCCAGACGAGCTTGGAGCCATAGTGTTTTTGGTTTTGATCATTTAGTTTGTCACCTCTGTAGGTATTTATATGATTTTGTTAAGCTTTGTAACTCTTCCAGCGTGAAGAATACTCCATAAAATTTCTTTTTGTTAATGTATTTTTATTCGTGCAGGGGCGGAGAAAGAATATTAACCTCTGCGGCCGGGGTCGGCCTGTCGTGAAAGGCGAAAAACAACCCACCCTAGCTACGCGATAGGGTCTCAAGCCAGTCTGGATGGCGACCACCTTTGGTCTTAAGTATGCCGCCATAATAACCTTGTGTTGTGTTCCGGCATTAGTGACCAAAGTTCCTGTACCTTTATGGGACAGTAGCGTGTACGCGATGTCACTGGCATTGCAAACACCCATAGGCGACGGTAACTGTTAAATTCTAAGCGGGCCGTCAGCCTGTCTGTTGTCCTGCAGAACTAAAAAAAATGTATTGCTTTGTATTATATAATGATTATGTAACTGGCGTATATTATAAACATTTATTTCTTGATATGATTATGTAAATATAAAATTTCTATATCTAGTCATAATGAAATTGACTGTAAAACCGATAGTCATAACAAACAATGACGTTTTCGTTATATGCCATTCAGCCGGTCTTTGATATTGGTCAATATGACCGATATGTTGTTCAAAACGACGTCGTTATAAACGGTTTTAACTGTATATTTATTGAAAATAGTGAATAAAAATAAAATTGTATAGAAATATCAACCAAAATATACTACGATTAATAATAAGATTTAATTCCAATATCTTAGTACTTTAAATATTTGTCTTATTAATTAACTAACTCCGTAATTAATAACAAAGTGTCAAAAATATTAGGAACGAAATATATAAGGAACAAAATTATAAGTCAAAATGGACTGTCATTTTTAAATTTAATATATTTATTTTTCAGTCCTTCCAGTCTACGTTTCATGTTTCTGTTCGTCGTGTGAGGGAGCATTTAATGAAAGTTGAATAATCGAAAATAGCAGCGATTATCGCGAATACAATTTAAGGAAATTTAAATAGTTCATTTGAATGGCATATTTATGAGAATTTTAATTAAGGTTTCATATCCATATTTCATTTGAATGGATTTTAATACAACAAAGAAATAATCCGTACTAATATTATAAATGTGAAAGTAACTGTCTGTTACGTTTTCAGGCCCAAACCGCGAACCAATTTTGACGAATTTCAGTATAGAGATAAATTGGACCTTGAAGAGGTCCATATATAGGTTACTTGTTTTCCGGGTCAGGTAGTAAGTAGATAATATTAATTTATAAGTTAACTTCAATGAAACCCCTGACGCTATTAGTTAGACAGATAGTTAACAATCTATAATTCGCATTCGCTCATAATATAGTGCGCACGGCAAAACTACTGGATAGATTTCAATTTAATTTTCTAAGTTTTTATCTTAGACACTTGGCCCTTATCTAAAAAAATATTGCGATATCTTAATTAATATAAAGTCATTAAGAGGTCATTAGGCTGTGGAACGCCCTTCCTCACGAAGTCCGTGAAAGTAGCTCGGAGAATATTGTCAAAATAAAACTAAAAGAATACTTACTGTCTGAAACATATGATGATTTTAATAATTAATATCTTATATACATAACTTTAATTTCTTGTTATATATGTAATTATATATATATATTTTGTGCCTGTGTATGTATAAAACATTATTATATTTACATTATTATTATATATTATATTTAAATTTAATTTTATAGTTTGCTCAGAGTTTATGTGCACAACCCTGCCTCTTTATTCTTTCCAATCTCCAACATTAGGTTTGCTGGAAGAAAACTCTTTTAGGGTTAAGCACGCCTATGTACATGTCTCATATCTTAAATTTTATGTGTGTAATCAATGTTGTGTACAAAGAATAAATAAATAAATAAAATAAATAAAGTTTTAAGAAACAATGCATTTTATAATCACTACGTGTTCAGTGATGTGTGTTTTCATGCCGCTGAGAAGTGGGGCATGCGGTGTAGCGTGCATGCGTAAGTTTTCTCATATTTTTGATTTGCTTTTTTCTGTTATTCGATCAGCAGAACGGGTGGGAACGGCTAGTAATTAATAAAAAAAAAATTATATTTCAGTAGAAAATCTTAAAGTAAGAAAGGTGAATGTATGGGACGGGTAAATGACTCAAGCTTTAATATAGAAGAACTACGTTCACGTAATTATAGTGTATAAGCTTTCTTTACTTAGTCCGTGGTTACCTAATATGACGTGATTGTCGCACCAACGTCTATAAACCACTCAATGCCTTTGATTAGGCGTAGGTATAATCAGGCCCCTTTGATCAGCCGTTTGGTCTTGTTACGTACGTATAGTTATTAGCATTATAATTAACATGCTAACGGTTGGCATTGCGAGGCAAACTGCACAACTATTTGACTTGAAAATTCTGTATTAACTTAAAAAAATATTGTAGGATGACAATAAATAAATACATATACCGGTGTCCTAGTATATTCACAACGCAGAACGCATTCACACAGCGCCATATATTTATATATTTTTTCGTAAATAAATCCATATTATACATAGTCAGGCTATTTATTATCGGATTATTATTATATTTTTGTATCGAGGCTGGAATCGAACCCGTGACCTCCACAGGTGTCCGTGCGCCTGGCGTTACGACATTGATGTTAGCAATGCAATGTACTTACCATATGAGTGTCTTAATTAAATCATTAAATTTGAGTTCCTGTTCAGTGCCACCCCATTTTTACTTTTATGCTTACCTCAACAAGATCTTGGTATTTCTTAGTTCTATACAATGTTCTATAGGGCGAAGAACATTGTTTGAAGCGAGTAAAATTTTTCAGGATGACAAAAATATTTTCATTCATTATTTAGATAAATATAAAAAAAATACTATTTTTGTTTATAAAATACTAGTTTTTATACGTAAATAAACCAAGCGAAAAATACCTTTAGTGCAACTGAATGAAAAACGATTGCCGAATCTCTACTTTTTATGTTGCTTTAATATGGCTTTCAAATCCCTAAAATATTAATTTAAAAATTATGCATACTTGATTGAAGCATTATAAATCTCATTAACTTCCCATAAGAATTCTCACCCTCCTTGTTTTTAAGTGTTTTTGTTTGGCGATCGCTTACAATATAAGCCGAGGTAATTTGATACATCCTGTGCTTGACGGCCCTCGATCGGTCCACTCGAGATCACCGTTCTTAAGTTCTTATAATACTAGAAGTGTTTGTTGACTAGGTGTTTTAATTTTAAGACGGCCATCCATACTAATATCATAAATATGAAAGTAACCCTATCTGTATCTGTTACGGTTTCACGCCTAAGCCGCTGAATCAATTTTAATGAATTTTATAGATATTGGACCTTTGATAAGGACATAGGCTACTTTTTGTCGCAAAAATAAAACTTGAAGTGGGTGAAATAGGGGAGAACGTAATTAACTTCTGTTTTTTTATATTTATATGACAGAATAACGTTTGCCGGGTCAGCTAGTATGCAACATGTATATTTTTATCAATTTAGCTTACTTTAATATTTATTAGGCTTGTGCTGTAAATAGATGCAACATACCTAAATTACTTCATTATATCTAAAGGTAGTCGACTGAATTTGAATAGATGGCGCTATGTGGATTGTTCTAATATGTTTATTTTATATATAACCTCTTAAACAGCCCGGCAAATACCCTCTTCTCGCAGAATCATACAGACCTATTGCATTATCATCCATTTTGGCCAAAATAATGGAACATCTTCTAAAGAACCGATTAGAATGGTTAGTTGAGTTCAAAGGCTTTCTCCCTAATAACCAATTTGGATTTAGTAAAGGCCTTGGCACAATGGATAGTTTAAGTCTCTTAACATCAGATACCCGCCTAGCCTACTCTCAAAACGAACATGTCATAGGTGTATTTCTAGATGTTTGCTCAGCGTATGATAGCGTTGACTTGTCTATTCTAAAACAAAAAAATGTTTAGACTTGACCTCCCTTCCAGGATCATAAACATGATATTTAATATGTTAATGGAACGTTCAATTACAATTCGTTCTTCGGGTTATAATCTTCCTACGCGTTTGACATGGAAAAGTCTCCCACAAGGTTCCGTTCTCAGTCCGCTTCTTTATAGTTTATACACTGCAGATTTGGATTCTTCTGTGAACTGTTTTTGTAAAATACTTCAATATGCAGATGACATTGCACTGTATGCCTCGTCTGCATATTTTTACATTCCAAACTTTCAGGTGTTCATCATTTAAATTATACTTGTAATGAAGTAGAGAAAAATATTAATATTCTTCGTGCTCTATCTGGAGTTAAATGGAGATCTCATCCATAAACCAAAAACTCTTGTATAATGCTATAATGGATGCCAATGGTGTCGAGGCGTTTTATGTACTGGGAGATTTTAACGCCCATCCAAATGAAATATTTTTTAAAGAATTAAATAATTTTTGTAATGATAATTTTTGGTATTGTGCAGATATAATTAAATTAGGACTCCACTCGAATACTTTTACTTTTCGTAGCGACGCTCACGGGTGTCTGAGGTGGTTAGACCACTGCATTGTCACCAAGGCAGCCTTGGCTACGATTAGCAATATCTGGGTAAAACATGATGTGTATTGGTCTGACCACTTTCCACTTTGCATTGAGTGCGATATTTTAAAAATTAATTCTAAAGCGGCTTTTGTTGAAAATGATAATTTAAAAAGAAAGATTGCATGGGGTTACAGACATGGCAAACAGATTGCCAAATACCACGAAAAATGCCAGAAGGATCTTGCTGGTATACATTGCCCGGAGGGGTTGGAACGTTGTGCTAGTTTTCCATGTCACGACCAAAGCCACCATTTAATCATAAATAAACTGTATGATAGTATTACAAATACGTTGTCTAATGCTGCCATACTATGTTATTCCTCTGGAAAGGCTAATTATAAAAAGGGAAATGTAACGGGGTGGAATAAATATGTAGCTGGTGCTCACAGGGAGGCTAGACTTAAATTCTCGACCTGGATGCTTGCTGGCAAGCCAAATAGTGGTATAATTTATAATGAAATGTTAGAAAGTCGCAAAATGTTCAAAAATAAGTTGAAATGGTGCCAAGATAGAGAAGAACAATTGAAAATGGATATTCTTGCTTCAAATCATGCTGAAAAGAAGTTTAAAATTTTTTGGAAAAACACTAACAAATTAAATTGTAGGTCTAGTCTACCTGTGGCCGTCAGCGGTATTCATGATCAAAATATGATTGCCAACTTATTCAAGGAATATTTTTCTGTGTCGTCCCTACTGGGTGTGCCTTCCCGGGGGATGAGCGCTGTTAAGAACATTGTGGCTAAGCCTCATTTGATCTTAATTAAGGAAGTGTGTGAGGTAATTAGAAATATGAAAAGAGGAAAGTCACCAGGTCACGATGGTCTCAGCGTCGAACACCTGAAGTTTGCGGGTGAGCATCTACCCCGGGTGCTAGCGATGCTTTTTAATGTCTGCCTGGCTCATTCCTATTTACCGGAAAGTTTAATGCGTACTATTGTTATACCGGTCGTTAAGAATAAAACGGGAGATTCGTCCGATAAAACAAACTACCGGCCCATCTCGCTTGCCACTGTAATAGCCAAAGTGTTCGATAGTGTGCTAAATGGCAAACTAGTGCGACACGTGCCGCTCAGTGATGCACAGTTCGGCTTCAGGGCTGGTCTCTCCACTGAAAGCGCTATACTGAGCCTGAAGCATGCTGTCGGGTACTATACTAAGAGGAGGACGCCGGTGTATGCGTGCTTCCTTGACTTGTCAAAAGCTTTTGACCTAGTTTCTTATGACCTCTTGTGGGACAAGCTGGGGAGTGCGTCTGTGCCGGCAGACCTAGTCGCCCTCCTCAGATTCTGGTACGCTAATCAGATAAATCAGGTGAGATGGGCCGGTGCTTTGTCGGACGAATATAGGCTGGAGTGTGGAGTGAGGCAGGGGGGAATCAGTTCGCCGCTGCTCTTTAACGTGTACATTAACCAGCTTATTGAGCGACTCAGTGGCACTCATGTCGGATGCTATGTTGATGGAGTTTGTTTCAATAATATCAGCTATGCAGATGATATGGTGCTGCTGGGTCCCTCAGTCGGTGCTATAAGGACGCTTCTTTCAATTTGTGAGGCATACGCTGGGGAGCACGGGTTGAGGTACAACTCTAAAAAGAGTGAACTACTTGTATTTAGAGCTAAAACCCGTAAGCTCACCCGTGTTCCTCCCGTATGTCTAAACGGCGTTCCTCTTAGACTGGTTGACAGTGTTAAGTACCTGGGGCATATTGTGACATCCGACCTCCGAGATGACGACGACGTAGAGAGGGAACGTAGGGCGTTGGCGGTGCGGGCCAATATGCTCACTCGCAGGTTCGCTCGGTGCTCCAAGGAGGTTAAAATTACGCTATTTCGGGCCTACTGCCAATCGTTCTACTCGGCTGGCTTGTGGGTGAGCTTTTCGCGGCGGGCTGTCAACGCTCTGCGTGTGCAGTACAACAATACTTTCAGAATGCTGTTGGGGTTGTCGCGGCGCTGCAGCGCGTCCGGGATGTTTGCCGAGGCGCGAACAGATGGTTTCATGGCCATCATACGCAAGAAGACCGCCTCCCTACTGCAGCGCCTGCGGGCCAGCACCAACGGCCTTCTGAAAGCCATTGCTGCCAGGTTTGACTGCCCCATCCTAAATCACTGGGTAGGGGTAGTAATTGGAAAATTTTAATCTTATTATAAAATGTTACTAACAATACTAACATAATTGTAAGTGAAAAATTGTTACTAATCCATTAACAAACTATGGACTTTGTCCGAAATAAATGATTATTATTATTATTATTATTATTATAATAAGAAGTCACTTTGACTATGGATGCTTTTTACTAGAGCCTTGTAGTAAGCTTTCATTATCGAAGCTTGACCGGATTCAAGTCAGATGCCTCCATATTATAACAGGATCGAAGAAATCCTCCCCGACCAGCGCTCTACAAGTGGAATGTCTAGATCCTCCTCTTTTTCTACGGTGACAATTTCTAGCGTATAGATTCTTTTATAGAATGGTTGAACTCTCTAACCATAAATTACTTGGTGTTCTGGATTCTCTTCTCCAGCTTAGTCGAAGATCAAAATTCTGGAAAAACAAAACTTTACCAAATTTCCTTTAATTTTATAAGAAATACATTGAATTCCCAATTTAACCCTTCTAATATTACAGTTACCCTATTTTCGAACACAGTTTTTACAGTCTCTTATTCTCACCTAAACTATTCTTAACTTTGCATAAGAATAGCCAAAAGTTCGATTGGCACAAATCAATTATTGTTTAACAAAATCATTCAAGAAAATTGGTCTGACAGATTCCTCGTATTTACTGATGCATCTAGACTTTCGGATGATGATCCAGTTGGCGCTGCTATTTGGATTCCTAAATTTAAAATTATCCTTAACTATCAAATCCTTTACCTCAATTCTGTTTTTTTTTTTCTAGAAAAACCAATGCCCTGCTTGAAGCAGTTCTGTACATTGAATCTCAACATATTCGCAAATCTATAATTTTCACAGATTCTTTGAGTTGCCTACAGGATATCAACAAATCTCCTTTCCGTTTAAAGCTATCCTCTTTATCTCTTGATATAAAAAAGGCTCTCCACTCCTGTTTTTCTTTAGGCCTAGACGTAGTTCTGGCCTGGATTCCTGGCCACTCCGGTATTCGTGGAAACGGTTTTGCTGACAGTTGTGCCAAGCAAGTGGTTTATATGGGTACTAATAAATATAAGAGACGCTTCCCCCGTGGTTTACGAGCCCTTGCTAAACCCTTAATGATTAAAGTTTGAAATGAGCGGTGGCAAAAATCTTTTACAACCCTCTATCCCTTCAATCTCCTGGTTCGTCCGTTATCGTCATCTCCCAAAAAAAATTACTTCCGTATAATCCGTCTGCGTCTTGACGTCGGACATGTATGCACATCGTTTTTTTTAATAAACTTAGAATTTGTGACAGCTCTATATGTGAGTGCGGCTTAGGCGAAGGTTCAGTTGAACATAATATATTCTTCGATTGTCTAAAAATTTCTACTCCCTTATATGATATCCTTCCCAACGACATCCCGCATCCCATCAATGTAAATTTTTTATTAACTATGTGTTCGGTATTGGGAGGCGAATCTTCGCACCACAAATGCACTACCACTTACCTCTTGTCTTCGTGCTGCTGGAGCTCTTCTATTATGACTGTAGGAAGCACTGGCCCGAACTACTTTCGATTGCGCTAGTTAATGTATGGAAATATTGCGAAAAAACAACGGAGATCGATGCGACGCGTCCGCAGCGTAAGTTTTTGAAAATGTATCGAGACGAGAGATGGCAGCGTCGTCGTAGAAGAGGGGTGGCAATACATTTGCTTAGAGACGATCAACTCGATACTAAGAAATATTTGCGGTAAATTGATTGCGCTAAGTACGCAACATAGTGCCGGCGTTAAAACCGGTTCTGGTTTTAAAGGAAAATAATAGGAAAATACTAGAAACTAAAATAATTAAAACAGAAAATAAAATATATTGAACAAAGATAGATATGTGGAGAAATGCTAACGAAATTTAACTTGTAATAATACTTTGTATAAGGAAGCAACTTTAACTGAATAATAATTGAAATAAAATGGATAATTTGAAAAAAATTGTATTAAGAACGCTATTGTGCAATTGGTAAAGGGCAAACTTTAATCACTGGTCTTTTGAAGAAAGACTGGCCCACACGGAGAGTAACGACGCGAGTAATATTATCGAAACCTGGGTGCAGTTTATGTACGATTGCAAGTTGCCACTGCAAGGGAGGAAGTTTGTCGTTTTTCACTACAACTACAGAGCCCTCAGTGAGGGGTGCCGGCGTTTGCGACAATTTATTGTTGTGAAACCATTTCGAACGAGATTGCAGTGTAGACAAATATTCAACACTCCACCGTTGCCAGAAATGTTGAACAGCTTGTTGAATCACTTGCCAGCGCTTTAAATGATTAGGTAGCTCAATTAAATAGTCATATTCTGGAATAGCCGTCAGCGGAGACCCTACCAGAAAATGAGCTGGTGTTAAAGGTAATGGATCACTTGGATCAGCGCTAAGCGCACTTAAAGGGCGAGAATTTAGAATAGATTCAATTTGACAAAGTATTGTGTGAAATTCGTCATATGTCAAAGGGCGAGTGCCAATGACTCTGTATAGATGTGATTTCATTGATTTCACAGCTGCTTCCCAAATTCCGCCAAAATGACTGGCATATGGAGGATTGAAATGCCAGTTGATATGTTTAGAGATAAAAAAATCCTGTATACTGAGTTTGACTGATTCACTTTCTAGAAAATTGCATAAATCCCTCAAATAACGATTACAGCCAACGAAATTACGTCCACAGTCTGTATATATATCCGAACACAGTCCACGGCGAGAAACGAATCTACGTAAGGCATTCAAAAAGGACTCAGTAGACAAATCCTTAACTAACTCCAAATGTATAGCTTTAGTCGACATACATATAAATATACACACGTAAGATTTGAAATACGTTGCATTTCTTTGATAATCTCGCTTTGTATCAAAAGGACCTGCAAAATCTACTCCGACATGAAGAAACGGACGACTTTCAATTACTCTTGACGCGGGCATCGGAGCCATTGAAGGCTGCGAAGCAATTGGACGGGCACGAAAACATTTTATGCATCGAAAAGTGCGGGAACGGATCGCTTTCCGAGCTGATAGGATCCAATAAGTTTGAGAAAGTATGTATTGAAGAGTCTGTGGACCAACGTGTAAATTAATTTTATGATTGTAATCAATTATTAAATCTGTTAAATGATGTTTAGCAGGAAGTAATATCTGATGCTTGGCATCGTAAGAAATGTTGGATCTTTGAATCCTGCCACCGACTCGAAGCAAGCCATTGCTATCAATGAAAGGCTGTAGTCTTTGCATTGTTTTCGGGCAGTTTCGATTTGAATTCACCAGATTAATCATATCGGCAAAATTCTCACGTTGAACAACCAAAATTAATCTGTCATGACAAAATTTTAACTCCGGTACTGTTATGATTTTTGACTCGTAAAATTTAATCTTTTTACATTTAAAATAAAATCTAAAGATATACGACATAACTCGAAGGACCTTGGGAAATGAAGAAAATTTTTCCAAAAATGAAAAATCCCCAGAATTGGACTTTTGTGTCACATGTACAATCTTACGTCGCTCCTCGTCAGTAGTGAAATCGACTTTTGAAACCGGCCACATCATTTCACATTTAGTCAACCAAACTGGACCATGAAACCATACGTCGTGATCCAATTTTGATGGGAGAATACCCCGAGATGCACAATCAGCTGGATTGTCTTCAGAACGAATATGTCTCCAGTGTGATGCGGGAATAGTACTAGTGATCAAACTGACTCGATTAGAAACAAATGTTTTCCACTCATGAGAGCACGAGCGAATCCATGCCAATGTAATCGAAGAATCACTCCATGCGTATATATTTTCAATTTGGACGTATGATTGGTAAAGAAGATTAACCTTGTCTAGTAATTTTGTAAGAAGAGCGGCCGCCAAAAGCTCCAATCGCGGCAAGGACAGCTTTTTTAACGGTGCAACCTTAGTTTTAGCGAAAACCAGATTGACGGATACATGGTCAAGTTCATCAGTAACACGAATGTAAACCGAGGCCGCGTATGCCTTTTCGGAGGCATCTGCAAATCCATGTATTTGAACATTCGTCTTGTTAGCAAAAATATACCGAGGAAGTTTTAAATTTGTAAGTAATGGTAATTCGGAAACAAATTGAACCCATTGATCACAGATGGGTTGAGGCGGAGTCTCATCCCAATCTATGCCTGAAATCCATAAAAGTTGAATCAAATGCTTAGCGAAAATTGTAATAGGACTAAGAAATCCCAAAGGATCAAATATCTTTGCAATTTCAGAAAGAATATTTCGTTTGGAACAAGTTATAATTGGAGACGTGAAATCATAATGAAAAGTATCGTATTTAGGATTCCACTGTAACCCCAACACCTTAACAGACAAACCCTCATTTAGAGCGGATAGAATCATTGTGTCATCATCAGTGGGACTGTTGTCATTTATGGTGTTAAGAAAAGCAGAATTATTGCTCGACCATTTGCGTAGTTGGAAAGTACCTGAAAGGCATAATTCTTGAAGCTGCTTTTGAAGTAAAACAGCCTCATCGAGACTATCGGAACCCGTGATTATGTCATCGACATACACATCATTTAATAAAACTTCTGAAGCGAGAGGAAACTTTGAAGCTTCGTCGATTGCAAGTTGACGAAGTGTACGTAGCGCAAGATATGGCGCAGAGGCTACACCAAAAGTTACAGTACAGAGACGAAAATCCTGCACAGGCTCCTCAGGTGAAAAGCGCCAGAGGATTCTTTGAAAGTCGCGATCCTCGGCACGAATTTTGATAAAACGATACATCATTTTAATGTCTGCTGTGAATACTATCTTGTGAAGCCGAAATTTTAATAAAACATCACAGAGGTCTTTATGCAATTTAGGACCAGTAAGTAAATTGTCATTTAAGGAAACCCCATTCGCCGATTTGGAGGAGGCATTAAAAACAACTCTGACCTTTGTAGTTAAACTAGAAGATTTAATGACAGCGTGATGCGGAATATAATAGGAATTGTTAGCCACGTCAGGCGAAACCGGTTCCATGTGTCCATAGTCTAAATATTCTTGCAAACACCTACAGTATTCCGCATGCAAGGAAGGATTCATTTTGAAACGTTTTTCTAGTTGTAGCAAGCGAGTAAGCGCAATATTTCTAGATTCACCCAAAGTAATAACACTATTTTTAAAAGGAAGAGCTACCGTGTATTGGCCAGAGTCGTCTCGTGTACATGATTTGGAAAACATAGTTTCGCAAATCTCCTCCTCCCTCGAAAGAGATCTTTCTTCAGAGATAGCTTCCACTTCCCAAAAGCGCTGAAGTTGCATATCCAAATTATAAGTACTTAAATTTACGGAGAAATTACGATGACCAGAATTTGATATTTTACCATTCAATAAATAGCCGAAAATGCTATTCATGGCCACGGGTGTACCTTGCGGGCCTATAATATTATCATGAAGCAATATTCTGTCACTATAATCTGAGCCTATGAGGAGTTCAATAGGACGTGCAGAACGTAATTCTGGATCCGCCAAAGGAATATCCTTTAAATGAGAAATGCTTTCAAAAGTATGGGGAACAATGGGCACGTAATTTGTTATTGTAGGAATAATCAAAGCCTCTATATAAAGTTTGGGATCAGGCCTATCGTGAGGAGTAACTTCACATAACGTCTTTCCACGAGGAGTTGCTTTGGTATCGCTTATGCCTGAAACGGACATGCTAGGGTTAACATGAAATCTCGGTAGTCTTAAGCGTTGGACGCACGACTCGGAAATAAGAGTGGCTTGACTACCCTGATCTATGAGTGCACGGATCGCTTGTGGAACATAGGGTTCGTTGCCGGTTGGTCTTAGTTTGACCAATGCTGTAGTTAAGAGGACTGTGCAATTTTCTTGTTTATCGGGGACAGTATCATTTGGAGAACTTCGGACAGATGGCGCCAGAGACACTTTGTTACAACTGGCATTTACCGGAGAAGCAGTTCGAAATGTAACCTTTGGGTCATCTTCGTGTAAAGTTGAATGATGTCTCTGTGCACAACTCCGACATGAAAATTTAGAATTACAATTTATCACTCGATGTCCCACAGATAAGCAATTATAACAGATATTATTCGATGAAATGATTTTTTTACGTTCCTCTAAATCCAGTTGGTTAAAATTGTCACATCTGTATAGTGGATGGGACGTTGACTGACAATAAAAACATTTCCTAGTGCGGTTGTAGAATTGTGAAGGACCTGCAACGGAGGAGCTGTCGCACTCCAGCTTATTAGCAGTCGCGGCATGAACATTAAAGGATTTAGGGGTGGAAGAAGTAAAACGCGGAGTCTCGGTAAGTGAACGCGAAAGAGGAAAACGACGCCGCGATTGAGGCTGAATTGAAAGCGTTGTCTCTCGTTGAGAGAGTATTTTGCCGGCGCTGGACATCACTTCAAAGGCTGTTAGTTCCTTTTCAAGAAAATCGAGTAACTCGCCAACGGAAGGTACATCACTAGGCGAAGAAAGTGATGTTTCGAAACGGCTTCTAATATCATCTGTAATTTTCCGTAGTAAGATGTTTAGTAGAAAAAAATCCCAATGTTTTATAGGAAAGCCTAAGGATTTAAGAGCGGTTACATTTTCGAAATATATGTTGATTAAATTACGCAAACTATCATGTAATTTCTTACTGTTCAATGGCTCGAGGTCAATAATGCGATCCAAGTGTTTAGATGCCACAATTCGTTTGTTGTCGTAGCGGTTTATTAGGATTTTTATTGCATTTTCGTAATTTTCATTAGTGACCGGTAATGATTTGATTAAGTTATACGGTTCATCTCTTAAAGATAATAATAAATACCTAAACCGTTCTACGTCGGATAATTGTTCGTTGTCAGTAATTAAAGACTTAAATAGATCATAAAAGCTGTGCCATTCAGTTGGATTTCCGTCGAAACAAGGTAATTGCAAAGGTGGTAACGGTAACATACGGAAATGGGAAGAACGTGTTAGAGGAGAGTGTATATTGGGCTCACTGTGTCGACTCCGTGACTTCAATAAGTCCGACGCGGCTTGAACCTCATAAAACATATCGTCAAATTGTTCGCGAATCGCGTATTGTTCATCTTTGTTAAATGTTTTTTCTTTCACTAACAATTTTTCTAGTTTAGTCTGAGCTTTAATGAATTCTTTCTTACATGAAGCTAGCTCTCGAAGCCTGCACCTAAACTGAACCTCACTTTTCGTGGAATAATCTAACATTTTTTTAATGTTGCCCATCAGTATTTCTCTTTCGAACAACAATTGTTCTTTTTCTGTGTACTCTTTTTCGGAAAGCGACATTTTTTAAATAGTAAATAATATAAAAAGGTAAGTTTGAATATAAAAGTAAGTAAATAGTAATGTAGTCGTAAGCAAATAATGTAAAATAAACGTTTAAGAAATAATGAGAAACAGTGACGGTGACCTACTTAATTATAAAATAGGTTAGGAGCACACTGAACTAATTTTATTAAACGGTCGACAATTGTTTAAATTTTAAAAATAAAAGAAAATAAAATTAAGGAACATGCTTAAATTTGACAAAACTAAATTAAACTGTATATTAAATAAAACGGAGTAAGAAAAAGAATGCAAATTTGCAATGTTTATATACTTTTACAAGAGTAAATACACTAATATTTTATTTAATATTGATTTTGACTAAAGAGTGTATTAGATATATATGAAAGGTTAAATGGAAAGCGTTAATTATAATTCGTTATTGATATTCTTAATGAATTTCTTTTTTAACACCTCGCGCTGTGTGCGACCGCCTTTATCCGTGCAGAGCAATTTGCAATCGTCGTGAACGATATTGATTCGAAATTATGAAGTAGGTAGTTTTTGGAAAAAATAGTTCTTAGTACAATTTGAAATAAATTAATTAGCTATTAGTTATGAAAATATGCATAAATGAACATGAATATTGAAAAGTTGTAATACTAGCACAATCAATTTCATTCGTAATCCGGCTCGAAGGACCAAAAATATGTTCGGTATTGGGAGGCGAATCTTCGCACCACAAATGCACTACCACTTACCTCTTGTCTTCGTGCTGCTGGAGCTCTTCTATTATGACTGTAGGAAGCACTGGCCCGAACTACTTTCGATTGCGCTAGTTAATGTATGGAAATATTGCGAAAAAACAACGGAGATCGATGCGACGCGTCCGCAGCGTAAGTTTTTGAAAATGTATCGAGACGAGAGATGGCAGCGTCGTCGTAGAAGAGGGGTGGCAATACATTTGCTTAGAGACGATCAACTCGATACTAAGAAATATTTGCGGTAAATTGATTGCGCTAAGTACGCAACACTATGGTTGATAGTCAGTTTATTAATGTTTTATGTAAATTTTTAAGCTTAAATAATAAGCGTTTAGTGTAAATAGTAAATATAGATATTTAAAATAATATGTAAAATATATATGTATCTTTATGTAAATATTCGTATAAAATTGTATCATTCCGTTTTTAATTTCATATATAATATTTTACTTTTAAACAATTATTTTCTCTCGGTTTGCAGTTAACTATACCCTATCCATTTTACCAAAAAATAAAAATTGTAAACAAACAAACCAATGTTTCTCAAATAAAGCTAGTATAAAACAATATGGCGGGTATAATCCGACCGTAATAAAAAACACTCCTTTCAATCGACAATAGTACGTTGAACAGTACACTTATAATTACCAGCATATAACACCAGCAAGAGATTTGGAAACATTGTTTTTTTAGGTTCTTTATAATGTAAGTTAGTTAATTCAATTAATGTTGTAAATATGTACATTTTATATGCATTAATATTTATCATTTATAATAGTAAAAATAAAATTATTTTGTTTTTTTTCTAAAAGTAAGGAATAGTAATATAAAAAAATAAGAATATAGGAGATATTTCTAATAAATAATTAAAAGTTGCTATGATAATTTTTATATCATGTTGATTATTATAAAATCGACATCCAAAAAACCCTTTTTGCGATTTGTTTACATTTTATTTTTGGTAAAATGGATAAGGTATAGTTAAAATTACAATCAAAATTATTTCCTGATCCTTGCTTTATTAAGCTTTTTCGCCACTTGCCTTTTCTAATCGTTATATTCTAAATATACTATACAATACTTAAAAATACTTTGACATTGTCAAAGTATTTAAAAATTTTGAATTTGACAGTGCCTAAAACAATGAAGCACACATTAAAAAGAGAAGAAGATTATTTTGTATTCTCAATCTAAAGAACAGCACTGTTATTTAAAAATATTTCAGTGATTTATATAATATTGCAAGTTACAAACGGTAACATTGTCCGCTTCAATGCGTTCGATTCTTAAGACACGTTCGCCGTGGGTAATGTGACTTGCTAAGATTAGAACATGGGCTACGAAACAAGCGGTAATTTATAAGCTTTTTCTGACTTACGAATAGTTTACAATAATATACTATGTATAACAGTTTGAGAGTATAGTATAGTATAATATATAATACAGACGTACATATTACTCTTTTAACCATGCACTATGTGAAAACCTATTTTTTTTAAACATACTATTGTCGTATACACATATCTAATCAAATTACATCATAAAATATATTCTCCTCCGTAGTAATGTAATGTAAGTATTCCATTTCTAAATTATTCATTATTGAATTGTTGATAGATCTAATTCAATGCTGTATAGAACTAAGTGATCTATCTTATCGTATACAAGTTATCATATAAGTCAACGTCAAGAAGAGTTGTTAAGTCACAAAATTTTACCAGTCCTGGTAATGAGAAAATCTGAGATAATTGAGTTATTTTAATATGTATCTTTTATTTTTAAAATTTGTATCTCATGTATAAATAAATAAATAAAATAAATAAATAAATAAATAAAATCAGTTCGCTAATAATATTATTTTAAGCACTTATTTTAGAATTCGAATTATTTAGTTTTTTGTCTATTACTGGTCCGTAGTTGATGTTGCATATTAGATATTGCATTTATCAAATCAAAACTATTTAATGAAACTATAACTTACTAACTAATTAATGTTTAGTTCTTCATTAATCCAAATTGCTAGTAGCATTTTAATGACACTTTATATTATTTTCGGAAGTATTTTTACTCAAAAGTTTTCGATTTTGTAATTATTAGATAAATAGCTTCCTAATCGTCCACGTATGATATCGTCTTATATTCTATTGACATGCAATTTTTTAAACCATAGTTTTATAACTCCCGCTTATCTCATGGCCCCTGAAGGTATTGTTACACGGAATGAATCCAGCCGATTGACGATCGTTGATACAGCCGGCCGATCGCGTAATATTATACAGCGTACACGCGATACGCAGGCTAACGTTACCTATCACATCTCGGCACCTATGAAGCGGACAATATTCTTCGTTTGTGCGAGATACGTCACTAGATGCAGAATATACTATTTCTCTTGAAAACACAATATGGCCGATCACTTGTTCAAAAGCACATACGCAGTCGAAATTAAATCAAATAAAGTATCCGTTTGAAGGTCTAATTGAAATAAACGGTTTTAATAACATACATATATGAATTTTAAATTAGTTAATAAATATAGTTAATACAGTTATAAATATAGTTATTAAATATAAATTTAAATTAGTTTTAAAGTAATTAATTAGTCGTTAAAAACTAAGCAATTCGAGCCCTGATCTGACATTGGATGCAACTGGAATTAATTGCTACATAACAAGAGTATGTATTTTGTATTATGTATATATATATATATATATATATATATATATATAAAGCTTGGAAAATTCCAACTTTTCGTTGCAAATACAGCGGCAAAATGAAATAGTCCGCACTACCAAAGGATTTTTATAATTAAGGTTGAAAATAATTGGATTATTAAGACCTCGGGAAGGTCAAAACTAGTCCGAGAGCAATCTAAAATTTCACATAAATAAGTTATTCTCAACAACGCTGTGTGCAATGAGCTTTGTACAATGGCCGTGCTCTGTCAGTGGGATAATCAAATCAGTACCGCTTGACAGGGCAACACTACACTTATTTAGTACGAAACCAAAATAAAGTATCCTTCATCTGTTTACTGTTGCATACGAGTATAACAAGGGTTGTGCACTTACAAATTATCCAATTTCAGTGCTCTCAAAATAGGTACAAAATGTATTAAGGCACACAAATTACAGTCACGATTTTAACAAAACTTTTTTAGGCGCTCAAACATATTACCGACAGAAGGTAGTCATGAAACACGTAGGAAAATAATTGAATGTATTGGCTCCAACAACACTAAAATCGGTTTATATCAAAAAGTGAATATTAATTTTGCATCTCGTTTCATCGTTTATCCGTAAACACAAAGAAAAGAGACGGAGCTGTGTGTAGTGCTATCCGATACGCGTTTTCCTCCGAAGGATCCGAGTACGTGATTTGGTTGTGTTTTTTTCATGGGTTGAATTATTTGTAAGGCTTCGTTATGTGTTGCTCATTACTGTACAAGCGCGTATCCTGCCGCCATTGACCGCAAATGCGAGACATTACAGCTCTAAGAAACACCTGATCCTCGACGCTGTCTGAGCTATCTCTCAGTTTAACTGAGCACATCGTGTATCTCAATCGTAGTATGATACTCCTGTAATTGTGCAGCTAAATTGTTGATACTTCAGTCGTGATACGTGCTCTCAATAAAGAAAACAGGAGTAATATTTTTTGCGATTTTATTTTATGGGAAAAGCAGTTATCTTCTTCTGGCTTCATTCCTACTTCATTTTAACTTTTAATATTGTAAAGGTTTTTATACTTAAAATATAGCAGTAACTATTTGGTCATTATAATCTTTGAAATAATACGTTAAGTTAGTACTTACCATCTTAGTTAAGTTAGTACTTATCTAGTGATTAGTGCTCAAAATAATTAGATAAATAATTATTTGACTCGCTTAACTTGACTTAATGTCAAAAGTTCTTTTGCTTTTGGAATAAGCAAATATATATGTTTAAAGTAGTTTTAAATGTCTGGCCACGTTAGGAAATGTGGATGTTCTCTTGAAAGATTTGTTTTGCGGTTTGAAAGTTTAGTTTGACTATGAGTGGCGTTACCACAAACCGCGATATTTACGCACACGAATTAAATAAAAATCATCCTGTGTGAAATATGTTAGAATAATCTTTATAAAGGTTTGTTGCATAGACTACACAAGACCGTTAGGGCCAAAATCAGCTGACTTGGAGGTAGTTAGTCCGACGTCGCGTCCCGCAGTTCCGGTGTTCAAGGCAAACGAAGTAACAGACAAGTTTACGTGGGATATTACACGGAGGGCATTGCATGGGAGTCCCGTACTGCACTGCAGTGGGTCCCATGCGGCTAGGTATTCGAAAAGCATTTTCATTACTAAACACAGGGTCCGAGTGAGCTTCATGCTTCTTCTAACCTAATTAATTCAGCACCCAGCTGAACTAATAAGGTTATAAAGATAGCTTTTTTTCTCGCCGATGATTGTTGATGTAATAAAGTCAATTCAATTATGTGTTTAAGTTTTGATTATTCCGCCGTCGAATATGCCTAAAATACTTTTATGAACCACTCAGATTAAGACAAATCTGGCCACTAAACTTTGTATTACATAAGATTTAAGAAGACAATTTGACTTTTACTTTATTCACCTATATTTGGCTTACTTAAGTTTTTATTATTATTTACTCGACTGTTTATATTAACCGAATTTTGGTTAACTATTCTTAAAATTCAGAAGAAAAACCAAGTTCTATGTAGACATTTTAGTAGAACGCGAATCGGATTTATACACAAGAAATAGTTAGAATATTGCCTATTTAGTAAATTCGTTCTTAAAATAAATTTGCATTGGTTTTATAAAACATTTAGAGGGCTCTATATGCAGTCCGCACATAACTTTTGTGGTTTCAGTATTTAGACGTGCACTTTTGGATTTATAATGTTACTCCCAGAAAATAGAACTATTTGCAAAATAATGAGCGTAATTGGTGGATATGTTAAATTAGCTGCATAATAGACAAAGTTTTGCCGCCAAGAGCGGAAAGTAGTGTTATTTTATTGTGAGTTTTTAGTCGGACACTCGTCACTCATGTGCGTAATTTGTCAGCTGATAGGCACGTTTTAGTGTGTTAGACTCATGCGTAATTCAAATCTAAAAATTAAAGTTATTTAATAATGTGATGCTTTTTTATCTTATACGTAAACAGTGGTTAAAATTCAGAATTTGTTGTTGGGTGGAATTTAATTCAAGTATTCTTATTTTCGGTTGGCCCAAGCACGAAGCAGTATAAAGACAGGGGTTTTTAATGGGTTGACGTCGAACATAGACTACTATACTAAAGTTTTACACACTACTCGTTTTTCATCAAGCAAAAAGTGTTCTAATTTTAATATTATAATTAAATATACTAAGACAATTTATACAGCGCCATCTAGTCTCAAACTAAGTAGCAATCATTTGTGTTATGGATATTAGATAATTAATATACCACATTAAAATTTTTCTTTTGTAAATAAATATATATTATACATAAACACAGATGTGTGACAGAAATAGAACCCGTCACCTCCGTAAGCGTATCGAAGTGCGTTAGCCGTTGCGCCAAGGAGGTTGTAAAATTTTGAAGCTATATTCTATATATTTTCTTTTTGACTTCTCAGGGAATCCAGTCAGGTCAGAATAGGTCAGTTATAACCTATAGTTGTGTTACTATTAGCATTAATTTTATATTTTTATAATTGAGAACAAAATTAAAGACATACATAAATCCACTTTATTGCATTGAATTGAAAAAGGCTTAAAGCGTGCGTAGTGTTGTATTTTTCACCGTAATTGGGGCAGCCGTCATAATGAGTGTCCGAAAAGCAATTCTTTTTTTTACCCGTTTTTGTGGTAGTCCTTTACAATGAAGATGTTATATAATAATTCTTTATGGATATTGCGTACGTGCTGGAGTTTAGACTATCATTTGTAGTAAAACGATGTTATCAATTAACATTTCTGATGAAACAACTTGGGAGGTAACGTTGTCTGAACATTAAACTAAGTCATATGTAAGAAGTAAACATATTCCTTATTTTCACGTGAATTAATTGCATTATTATATTATTACAGTCTTCCACTTTATTATAAAAATGTATAATCATCGTCATACAAACGATTATTTCGAATTGCATCGAAACTTTTATTCTGAAGTACGAAATTGGCTGACAATGGACAAAATAAGGGTCTCTCATTTTATGAGTAAATGACATAGGAGTTGTTATTCATTTCTCGTCAAGCTCACATGTACAACAAATTTAGGTCCCAAAAGTCTTTATGGAACCCCTTTCATTCCAATAATCATATCTAGATAACTCTATGGTATAACAAGAAGTTAGTAGGAAAAGTTTGTCAGCGAGTTTAGTGTTTTGTATTCAGTGATGACCCAATCTCACTTCAATTACCTACACACAAAATGCCTACTGTCTATGAGCACTGGACATTAGGCCACGTTTGACCAATACGATACAGTCTCCGAGTACAGTTAGACTATAATTTCTATTTAGATTATAATTTCCACTATCGCCTTGAAACGGTAGAGAGGCTGCCGGCTCACTTAATAGTCTTAATAATTAGCAGTTAACATTGTCTATGAATGTTTGTGACTCCAAGGGCCAACATGCAACTGTCCGTTACTATGGCAGCATATTTAGATACCTATCTAAGGTTGTTTTGTCAGCTTTTACGACAGGAATCCCCGGCTACAGTGATTAATCTTACTCCATCCATACACGGAGAAAAATAATACTTTTTCTATAGTTATATTAGAGTTGATTCGTGTTCTGGGTTACCATTAAATGTAATAGATCACTAAATGGATAACTAAATAATAGACCACGAGGTATTCAATGTATCATGATCTGTAACGGTCTCCAATGTGTTGCTAGGCGTAGGCGCCTAATCCGTTCCCGTTTATTACATCCCACAGTAGCACACCGATTGAAACCGCAACTATCGATATCGGCAGATTTCTGCAGCCCCATCGATCTATAGCTACGTTATCAAATTTTCACACGGACCCCCGCTCGCACCAAGATTGACTTTATTTGAGTAAGTGTAACCGCAGATCTACGCGCTAGCCTACACTAATATACATTAAACTTAGAGCATTTAATTGCTTGGAGTTGACATTGCGGTTTATTCAGCTTTGTGTCCACATATTATAACATATTATACTGTCTCTGAGAAATATTAATTTACAAATATTAAAAGTTAATAAGTAAACATAGTTAAAAATATTATTACTAAACGAAAATAAGGCTATCATCCTTCCTGTGACTTTTCTTTTACTAATTTACCGACAGTAAAAGAAAGCGTTTGGTTTCTCCTTTCGGCGTTAATATGTCAGACAGACACTATTGTAAAAAATGCAGCCACGCGTATTCTAGGTTTTTTCTAATGCCTTCTTGTTCAGAAATTCACTTAGAAGAATTGTTGCAAAACTGTGTGTTAAATTTTTCTCCTCTGGCCTGAGTACAGACTCCAAGCTCCCAAATTCAATTTTTAGATTGATAATAATGTCGGTAGTTTGTTTAGTTTAGTTTAGAATAGCTTCCTAATAAATATATTACAAGTTTACTCCGATTATTCAAATGCTCTACATCGATAAACGAAATCAACTTGGGTACGCAGCGGCTAATACGGATTTTTCAATACGCGTTGACTTAATGGCATTGTAATATAAAACAGTGAGAAATATCGGAACGTTTCTATAGGTAGCCGACCGGTAGCCAATCGCGGCGCCCGAGATATTGATCATTGAAATTGATCAATCAAATCAAAAAATATTGTACCGGAAATAAAGAGCGATATTATGTTCGAATTGAATGTTTTGAAACATAGATTTTTGTTTTCTATAGTAATTTAGAGATGTTTGATGTTTATATATTTTTTTATAAACACAAATAATGTTATTAGGAGATATTCTATTTTCACAGCTTTTTGAACCTAATTTACGTGTCCGCGGGCTTATTAGAAGTTAAGTAGCATGTCATTAAGCGATTCAAAGTTGTTTATGGCTAATGAGTTCTGGTAATGTGAACGTGCGTAGATAGCGCTACAAATGTTAGTGACGGCGCGACCACCACTCTGATTACTCGGGGACCAAATACCGATAGATAAAGCCAGTCTTTCAACGAAATTAGAATTTACATATTGTTTAGCATGGATTAAAATTAATTTTTTCGTGTTGTCTTATTGTTTTTATTACTTACTAGCCGTCCCCGCCCGCTTCGCTGGTCACATAACAGAAAAAAGTAAATAGAACGAAACATATGAGAAGTTTTCGTACGCATGCGTGCTACTGTTCTCCGGGGCAAGAAAATACACATCACTGAACACTTGTTTATAAAAAAAATCGTTGTTTCTTAAAACTTTAATAAGTTTATATTAAATGAAGATATCGCAATAGTTTTTTTAGGGCCAAGTGTCTAATAAATAAAACTTTATTGAAATCTATCCAGTAGTTTTGCCGTGATGCGCGCACAACTGCAGACCTCTATCATTCTATTTATATAGATGAGATATACATTGAGTGTTTTGAATATAATCGTCAAATTATATTCTTTCGTATTCTTACGTAATATCTACTTTGTGGTAATAGGTTTGCACAATGACGACGGACGACTCTTGCTACTGCGTATTGCTTTCTATTTACCTTTTGTTATCATAAAATTAATAATGAATTTATTTAATAAAATTAAATACATATCGCTTTTTGTTTCTTACTTCATAGAAAAGCGATCTATTTTTAATTCTTTGTAGGAAAAGTAGATGAAGAAAAACTAAATACGAGATGTATTATTTTTTTAATTTAAGAGGTATAAGCGGCAACCGTCAATGCCAATATGACTATTAATTTGTTGCCAGGGGTTTCATCAACGCGTTTGAGCTTTTGTAACAAAATTAAATTAGTTAGGCTGCAAAATCTAGATGCTTATTTCGGACTTTGACATATTATTTAATAATAATTTCTTAATTTTCATCAAATGGTTTTTCAAGTTTCTGCACTAATTGAAAACTTGTAATGTAACTTTTTTACAAATATACAATTAACGGGTATACACATCCAGACTAGAAAAAAATAATTTATTATATAAATATAGAATAGAATAGAATATTCTTTATTGCACACAGAAAATAATAAAATAAAATGAACATAGACTTAAACAAATGTACAATTGGCGGTCTTATCACTAATAGTGATTTCTTCCAGACAACCGTCTTAATAACAATCAATATGATCTGGAATAGGTCGGTCATTGTGCGCATCAGTATCATATAAAAAAATATATATATACAATTGAATAAATATATATATTTTATTAGATTATTTCTGTGCGTTGTTGGGTCTGTGGGCCACGATGTTACGCCGCGCGCCTTAATGACATTGTGCTAGCGCGGTGGTTTTTT
Organism: Malacosoma neustria; assembly: GCA_963693495.1. NCBI lineage: Eukaryota > Metazoa > Arthropoda > Insecta > Lepidoptera > Lasiocampidae > Malacosoma > Malacosoma neustria. The sequence goes on along the minus strand of OY856387.1, from coordinate 13,035,995 downwards.
CTTGGGCTTCGCATTTGATGTTATTGTTATTATTTTTCTCTCAAAGCCCATCCGGGGGTCGGTGACCGAGTGCTTAGCAGCTATATTTATCAAATTATTTAATCCTCATGTTTTCTTCTATTTCACATAGGGATGAAGAGGTTATATTTAGAGAACACAACGACAAAACGAACATCTGTGTCTGTTTCTTTTATTTATATAACAAAAGCGTTCCATTTTACATGAAAATGCATAAAAAATATCTTCATGCTTGTATAGTAATTCGTTCTCTGTAAATTACGAATCTCTGTTGTAAAATAATCCGATATGCATGTTGTATACGCTAAATCCTTCACTTATATGTATATACAATTGCAAACAATGTGGCTGACGATGATGACGTGTACAGGGCATGCAGGGAGGGAGGGAGGTCAAATCGAGGGTCCAGACAATCGGAACCGGCCAATTACTACCGCTGATGGAACACCTTGCGGCACGCGCTGCCCTCGCAAACCGGACCGGACAATCGTTATTGAAAACTCATACGAAACTATACACGTGATTTAGTTTCTTTATTAGCACTATCTTCTATTTTCCACCTTTGGTCTTAAATATGCCGACATAATAACTTAGTGTTGTGTTCCGGCATTAGTGACCCAAGTTCCTGTACCCTTATGGGACAGTAGCGTGTTTGCGATGCCACTGGTGTTGCAAATACCCATTGGCGACGGTAACTGCTAAATTATAAGCGGGCTGTCAGCCTATCTGCTGTCCTACAGCTATAAAATAAAAAAATATATAAAAAAATACTGAGAAAACTAAACTGAAACTCAATTTGTATTGCATTCAAAGGATAATGCAGAGATTACAGACACGATTACAATGATTATAACGTGCATCTTTTAGGCAGTTTTTGTTCCGGTAAAGGAAGAACATAATCAGGAAACCTACATATCGAAATCACTGTTGCTGTAACCAGCCAATCTACCTTGTACAAGTTGGATATTGGGAGTGCTGATCGAGCCAAACCCAACAGTAATATGGTATGGGATGTTATTTTATCTATCTAATATTTTATAAGTCTTTTACAATTGTAGCATAAAATATGAAGATAAGTGATGAATTAAGCACTCAATGATCAGCTTTATTTTTATTGAAACAGGTTATTCTGCAGGTAGAACTTTTTGAATAAGCCCTCGTTGTGTGGTCATTTTGTTATATTTAACTAGTTACTGACCATTTTTGCTAGTTAATTCCGAAAAAAAAATCTATTAAAGTATTTTCGATAAATTCAAAAACGTAGATTAAAAAGTTTATATAGTATATAGGATAGGTCAACGGGAATGTATAAGAGCAGATAGGCTGACGACTTACTTCTAGTAAGCAGATACCTTCATCTATGGACGTTTGCGACGCTAAGGGTACCGATAAAATACTGTCATCCATATAGGGGAACTGGAAGCTGGATTTTTTTTATTCCTAGGACATCAGGCAGGCTGACGGCTCGCTTAGAATTTAGCAGTCGTCTATGGGTGTTTGCAATGCTAGTGGTATTTCGAACACGCTGCTGTCCCATAAGGGTACAGGAACTTGGGTTATTAATGCTGGAACACAACACAGAGTTATTATGGCGGCATACTTAAGACCAAAGGTGGTCGCCATCCGGACGGGCTTGGGGCCCTACCAAGTAGGTAGGGTGGGTTGCTTTGTCGCCTTTTACGATAGGCCGACCCCGGCCGGAGGGGTCGCTATTCTCTCCACTCCTTCACGAAGAAAAGATACTTGATAAAAAATTAAAAAAGCATTCTGTAGTGATGTGATACTGGTACATTTATCATGTTGGTAAATTGGTTTTATTTTGCAAATGGTAATCAGAACGAATCATGGTGAATATTAGAGTTGACATGGAATTGTGGAGACTAATAACGTGCGTAATGGTTGTTCATCATTAGACGGCGCGCGCGCAGATTACCGCGCTCAGCGCTGATGAAAGTCGCTGCCGGGATTGCCTTGTATACGCCCCACAGTTTATTGCTTGCACTGTCGAATTATTAGACAGGACTCGTTAAATAAAATGCTTACAATTCAGACACTATCAATGAACATTTTTACATAATTTTTACATAAAGTTAAAATTCGATAAAGTAAACGATGTTCAAATTTTTTAGATGTATTGCGGTACATCTTATTGTCAAAATATTATATTGTTATTTTGAAGGAAGATTAAAGTGTAATATAATCCAGGAAGAAAAACCGAAACATCTGTCGGATTTTCTTCGCAGAGGTCTTACTCCATCCTTGCACGGAAAAAAGGGCTAACCTAAGGTTGTACCTATAATGTTCATTTTAATTAGCGGCCGGGGTCGGCCTGTCATAAAAGGTGATAATACAACCCTAGCTATGTGGTAGTGCCCCAAATCCGCCTGGATGGCAACCACCCTTGGCCTATAAGAATGCCGCCATAATAACCTTGTGCTGTGTTCTGGCATTAGTGATCCAGGTTCCGGCGTGCGCTAGCGTCTCAAACATCCATAGGCATTGGTAACTTGCTACTATTAAGTAGGCCGTCTGCTTACTATCTACTCACCAAAAAAAGGTGCCAAAAAAGAGAGATGGAGAAACCGTATTCTCGAGAGTAATTAATTAAAACAGAGGAATAATGCAAAAAGCTCCTTTCTATACGTTCTTATGTCTAAGCTTTGCAACTCGTCGGTAAATAAGGCGGCAGTCAGTTATAAGGTCGTGATTGTGAGCAACGTTGTGCCCCCGAGACTGTAATAATCAACGCTGGTGCTAATAAACACACCTTCGCTACCAGCATTGTTTTCCACGTATTTAGAATACATATTATATTCTATAATACAAGTATTCCATAATCCATACTAATATTATAAATGCGAAAGTAACTCTGTCTGTCTGTCTGTCTGTCTGTTTGTTCCTCTTTCACGCCTAAACGGCTGAACGGATTTTGATGAAATTTGGTATGGTGATAGATGATAACCTAGAAATGGTCATAGGCTATATATAATCACGCCATCGTTCTTAGGGGGTAGGCAGTAGGCAGATAACTAAATTGAGTTAGTGATTTTTTGTGCTTATCCGGTATTTATGAGAATCGGCCAACATCTATTTTTCATCCCCCTAAATGTTAGGGGTGACCCACCCCCAAAAAATTTTTTTTAATTTTTTGACATTTTATTATTTATATGGCAGAACAACGTTTGCCGGGTCAGCTAGTAATATTATAAATTTGAAAGTAACTCTATCTGTCTGTTACGTTTTCACGCCTAAACCGTTGAGCCTTTGATGAATTTCGGTACAGAGATAGATTGGATCTTGAAAAAAGAGCTATTCTACTTTTTATCGTAAAAATGAAACTTGAATACTTGAAATAGGGTTAAACGTAATCAAGTTCAGTTTTTTTTAATTTATATGGCAGAATAACGTTTACCGGGTCATCTAGTAATTAAAATATAGAAGACTAACCAGCTCGCGAATACAAAAAGTGCCAGTATCAGAAAACAACGGAACCTTAACGTTCCTTGAACTCCGTAAAATGTGACAATTAAAGGAATCCTTCTGATAGTTTTGATAGACGACCTTCTGGCGTAACGGCTAACGCACATCGGTACGCCTGCAGATGTCACGGGTTCGATTCCCGTCCAGCATCTGGGTGTTTATGTATAATATGTATTTATTTATAAAAGAAAAGTATATATGTAGTATATCAGTTGTCTAGTACCCATAACTATCTGTGCAGGTGTAGCTATCCGTGCAGGTGCGGAGAAAGAATACTGACCTCTGCGGCCGGGGTCGGGCTGTTGTAAAAGGCGATAGAACAACCCACACTAGCTACGTGGTAAGGCCTCAATGGACCAAGGGTGGATAGCGACCACCTTTGGTCTTAAGTATGCCGCGATAATAACTTTGTGGTCTGGCATTAGTAACCCAAGTTCCTGTACCCTTATAAGACAGCAGCGTGTTCACGATGCCACTGGCGTTACAAACACCCATAGGCGACGGCTACTAAATTCTAAGTGGGCTATCAGCCTGTCTGCTGATCTACAGCAATAAAAAAAATAACACAAGTGCTTGCAACTTAGTTTGGGACTAGATGGAGTTGTGTGAAATGTCGTAATATACACAAGTCACAAAAAATTAAGTTTACAGGAGACATGGAGAAGTCAGCCAGGATTCAGACCTATGTAATTTCAATGACGAGTATGCACACTTATAAAAGAGTAGACAATATTACAAGCATAATTTCCAATTAGCTGATTCAATTTAAAAAAATTCAACTAGGTTTGTTTTTGAAAAGAGGTAAAATAAATTAAAGAATGACTTACCTCCAGAAGGAATATTGGCGTTAGTCTTGTATTCCCTCTCTTCATTTGAGAAGGATCTAAACCTATTTGATGTAGTCTTGTAATCAATATCTCTAAATGTAATGGACGGGCTGTCACCCAGCGTCGGCGGCCGTTGGAACCCGTAGGAGCGTATTTGGTGTGTAGATACATTTGTACCTGTAAGATAAATATAGTAAAGTTGATTATTAATTGATAAACTTTTCGTGGTGTAAGGAATCTATCAATACCTATCTTTAGGATATTACCTCAACTATTGAGGCTTTGGGTTTATCTTTCAGAATTTCTAAACAGGCGACAGTCATATGAAAACCATGTAAACCACATTTATTTTATCTGCTCCTTTTGTAAATATTTTAATCAGGAAAATATAGTGTTACGAATGGGATACATACTTAATAAGTATATATATAAATATATATATATATATATATATATATATATATATATATATATATATATATATAATGTTTGTAGATTATCTTTTAATGACGACGACTCGGTTGGGTCAGTTGCTATGCATGCGGTCTAGTACGGTTGTACCCGTAGATTGTGCCCTCACTAAGGAAAGAAAAACGTTCATTTGATGCTTACGGTTTATTCTGGTTAATGTGTATGTCAATTACATATTTGTGAAAAAGGTGTGTTACTGGATTTTTAACCTAGAGTAGGGTAAAAACTTTAAAAAATCTCTATGTATTGATTGATACGTAAATTTAATAGTTACATAGCAGTTACCGTTGCCTATGGATGTTTGCTACGCCAGGAGCAGCGTTATCATGCTCCCGTCCAAGTAGAGGTACACGAACCTGGGTCACTTATACATAACGTCTTTATGGCGGCATACTTAGAGACTAGAGGTGTTTGCCACCCGATGGGCTGGGAGTCCTACCTAGCTAGGGTTGTTTTGTCGCCTTTTAGGACAGGCCGCCCCTAGCTGCAGGAGTCGGTATTCCTACTCCTCCCCTGCATGGAGAAAGAAAACAAGAAACTACATAAAACAAGACACTAATATTTCAAATTTAGAATAATACGTGAATAGAAATTAATTTGGGAGATTTCCGGCATTGCCAGTGAATTATAATACAACGTGTCAATCATATAATAAAACAGGTAACTTCGGAACCCAAACTAAAACAAGCCGTTGTTTTTTGCTATAATTTAGAGATGATTATATAAGGTATATTAAAAAAAATGCGTATAATTAGTTTATGAGTTTACACAATACACCAATATTGTATACCACAATTTACTGTGAAATCGATGAACAAATGCACGCAGTTAATTATTTATTCGATAGAGATGGGAACATTATTATATAAGATTAAAACTATCGATATTATTTCCATAAAATGTGTTTCGTAGAGGGGCATAATAAAAATACAGTTTTAAAGACAATTAATGACTGTTTACGTTTATATTATCCACAACAAATAACACTCGCACAGTATTTTTAAAGAAAATGTTTTAGAATGTAGCCCTGCGAGCGTTATTAAGAATGATTTGATACTTTTAAAACAAAAGTAATCACGAGCGTAATGTGTCAATCAATGGTCGTGACGTCACTACCATGTTCGTCAATGAAGTTAAATATTGAACTACATAATAAGAAAATTAGCAGTACCTTACTACCAGATTATAACTTCACTGTTAACTGACAAGTAAACAGAATCTCAATTGGAATACGTAAATCGGTATGAGTGTACGTAAATTTTACGTAAACGGTGGTGCAGGAACCTTTTATTTATTCGTAAAATATGGTTTTTTGATAAGTATGTTTACTAACGTAAAAACTATTAGGATCTATTGCTAACATGTTCAACACAAAGTGTGCTAGTTTCATATTTTTCCTCATACGTAAATTTCAGCTACGCAAGCATTACTTATTAGTAATTTTTGCGAGTAATTGTTTGAAATAAAATTATAAATTGTTATTTAGTTACAAATAGTTTTAAAGACAGTTTCCGGTACTTGGTGAAAACTTGTGTCGTGTTTTTTTTTACAAACATGTGTAAAATGGACGTATACACCTCGAAAGGAACAAATATTTGCATCATATAAATATTTCATGGCCCGTGTGGATTAAATCCACAGACAGGACCATACCAGATCAGATCTGTAGCTACCATGTCGTCTAATTAAAATATAATATATGTGAAAAAGGTTATACCTATAATTTCGCGATATATATATATATATATATATATATATATATATATATATATATATATATATATATATATATATATATATATATATATATTTAATGTGGATATATTAAAGTAAGTTGTCCCTTCCCGCTGACGTATTTAAATATTTTTGCATGACTTAAATAAAAAGGATAAATAGTATGAATTAACTATTTTTTTGCGCCATATAGGGCAGTAATTAATAGTGTACCCTATGGTACCATTAATAAAAAAAAAACTATTTAAATAAATTTCTAACCGGGTTTTGAACATAAAATTCTTCTAGGGCATTCTCCCCTTTAACACTGGTATGTCCTAGGTAAACTCACTTTTTTAAATTTAATATTAATTTGAATATAACTTTTATATATAATAAATTAATTATTTAAATTTATTTGTAATTAATTACATATGAAATAATTGTAAAAGCAAAACAACTTTTTATCGATAGTCGATATATTTGGTAGTATACGGACAGCCCAATTAACGAGGGTCATTCACAAGCGGCTTACGCTGGGCCACCTACAAATTAAGTCTATTAACTCAAACTTTTAAGTCCCCGGCACGCGAGATCTTCCTTTCTTGTCCTGCTGAGTTTGGGGCTTATTCGTTAAGTACAAGCGGCTTGCTTTTGTTCGCCCTTTCTACTCTTTGTTTCATATCTTTGTAATAACAGGATTTTCGGTGGACGCTAATAATGCGAATTAATTCAGATTCGGAATGTTTTCATGTGCTTTATTATTTTGGATATTATGGATGGATGTATCCGCAGAATCCACTGCGCAATCCGAAGAAATACGCTGTTATAGGAAAATCTTCTACACATCTTTTAGTGTCAGCACCTTTCCCTGATACTTTTTTCCCGTGCCACATTATGCATGCGTAAGACAAAATATGGCAGAATTTGTTTTTACAGTATCGACTACCCTTTATCCTAATACGAAATAAAAAACGAGGGTTAACCCATTTTATGTGGCTTGTAAGCTAGCAGAAGGAGCTATATAATTCATGAACGTTCACGATTCCTCGGAAATTAGTGCATCTGACGACCTTTGTGGGGTAACCGGCTTTCAGAAATCGAAGCACCTGTGAGGGTTACGGGCTCCATTTCTGTTCAGAGTCTACATAAGCAGCTGCTGCTTATTTGTCTCCGTATATTTATTTTATAATTATATTTTCGTGATACACTACCAACACGGCACCAAGCCCGTCTGGATAGCAACCACCCTTGCTCTACGAGTATAAGTTTGCCGTAATTATAACATTGTGTTGAGTTACAGCATTAGTGACCCAGGTTCTTGTACTCCTATGGGACAGCAGCGTGTTCGCGGTGCCCTTAGCGTCACAAACATTCATAGGCGACGGTAACTGCTTACTATTAAGTGGTCCGTCAGCCTGTCTGCTGTCCTTCAGCAATAAAAAAATACATTTTCCAAAACAATATTCCGTATATATAAATTCTGTTTAACATTATATGACTCGTTTTTAGACTAGAAGGTTGCAGGTTCCATGGCCGCCATGTTGTCAATTGGGTGCAGCACAAAGGTGATCCTCGATGCCAGTTGTGCATCGTGCGTGCTTGGAACTTATTACAGAATATAATTTCACTATTGTTTGCCGCCGGCACTGCCATTCCATATGGCGTAACATATTTTAGGGGTCGTATTTGGCAGGTATGATCAAGGATTTGTAAATTTTCTTTTCTTTAATTCCTTGTAAATCGTACAGTTACTATTGTCTGCAGAATTAAATCTTGGTTTATTCTCTCCAATAAAAAGACATACCGAATGGTTTAAATCACTTTTGTAGAATTTGACATACTCAATCATACAATTTTAAAATTCAAATTAAAACGTATTTTCAGTCATTAGTATATTTTAAAATCCATTATTACTATTTTTATTTTTTTACTTTATTTTTCAAAGCAATAGCTATTTTTTGGACTACTTGTGTTGCATTATGATTCTGTATTTATATATTTTTTGTTTTCGGTATTTACTTCTTGACCATTGTGACATGGCTGACTTATAACTACTTGACTTGTAACTATGCCTGAGAAACCTGTGATTGTGATGTATGTGTCATATTAGTAATCTATTTATATAAAAAAGCTTTTCAAATAAACTCAAAGCTTAATTAAAACTTGGAGTACTATCCGTTAGTTCGTCCTCAAGACACACCCACGACTTTGTTGAGTATTTTAATTAGCATTTGGTTGCTTTATTTTCACACTAGTAGTATTACGACCCATTTATTATCTATCAACTAGACGCGAGACTGTATAAGTATCATTATTAGCGTAAGTTAATTGATGTATAAACAATCATTTTTTAATCATATTAGGGTGACCACCGCTTACCGTTTAAGGAAAAGCCTGCGTCAGTATTGTCCGTCGCTTAGCGGAATCACTGTTTTTTGTTAAATTGTATTTTGAAGGTCTTTATCTCTACCACTTATCTCATGAATAATTATCAGCGAAATCTAGTTGCTGTCCTTTTTTAAAACTCATAGCGGTTGCATCTGAATTGGTGATTATTGTGAATATTTCTGTCTAGTGCTAAATTTTATTACTGTACAATCTATTGTATAAACCAGTGACCAAGAGGCAAGAGATTTCAAGACGGTTGACATATGTCCATTACAGCAATATTTAGGGACGGCAAAAGGTTTGAACGACAAATTTTGTAGGTATGTACGATGCCGGTCATGGACCGAGAGTGCAAGGATGAGTGGAATAGCTTAAGAGCAGTGGATTATACGAGAAGGGAGCGGGAAAAGAGCGGTGCTTAAAAATATGCGATACCTTGCAATGGGCATTTTTACAAATTCGAACTGAACTTAATTTCACCCTTTCCCGGTTCGGTTCAGGTCCCCTCGCGGAGGAACTGTTGCACTTCACCAGTTTAATGTTACAAACTAGACACTGAACATACAATGTTATGGCACGGCTAATGAGAGTAAGTTTGGAGCAACTGAAGCCAATTGCACACGTTGCAGAGAGTGGTCTTCAGGGAGGTCGAACTTTGACCGTCTCGAGCGTTTAGAGGCTCACGCGATACTGCTCTCGTCCATCTCGTCGTCTTCAACTATCTTTTATGCAAGGATCGAACAATACAAAATTGTACGGTATAAATGTTATTAAATTTTGTTGAATTTCGTTGGGGCGACGCTTTTGAGTTTGCCTATGTCGACAAAAGCTAGACCTGGCCCTGCTATGTATATCATATGTTAGTTAAATCTCAGTTTGAGGTAAATTTTTTTGCGTATTACGTATAATAACATAAATAGCGTTTTGCCTATCTGAGAGTGTATTACTTGTAAACTTATACAATTTTATATTCTTATTTTAAATTAAAACTTGTAGACTTTCAATGATTAATAAATTCGCTGAACAATATTTAAAAAGTCAATACTTTAGAGACAGTGAGAATAAAAAGTAGCAATTGCACGTGCAAGATGTGCAGAACCCCTTACGGATAATGGAAATCGGACTTAACTCAAATTCAGCCAATTTTATCAATAGTTGAAACTCCTTTGAATGATTCCTTATTTCGCGTGAGTGCACATTGCGATGCAGGAAGACGATGTTTTATAATATTAATTGGTCCAAGTTTTGAAGGGGGGACTTTTATACGAATAAAAACAATTGTTACAAAATTAAAGCTGACCTGCGTGTCATAAAGGCGTTATAAAAAGCAGTTCGTAAATAATTATAAGAAAAATTTCCAAATACAATAAATTATTTTTGCGTCAGACCAAAGCCAATGTCCGATGCTTCTATAACTTCTTCAGGAGCCTTATAAGCCGTATTTGGGTATCAGCATATTTATTTCTTGAAAAGAAATAAAGTATGGTAACAAACTAAAATATTTACACATCTCATGTATATGTTACATGTGGACATTTTAAAATATATAAATTAAAAATGACTATTGAATTTATGTTAATCCATGTATACAGTAAATAAATTTGAATTTTAAGTTCAAATTTATTTTAGACTAGCTGTGCTCACGACTTCATCTGCGTGGAATAGTGACTTTGGGCAGAATTTTTAGGATATATCTTATGATTTATTTTGAATTACAAACCCTATAAACCCTAAAATATAAATGAAATATGCAAACAGTCAGTATTATCGAATGCAACTGTTACGCCATGCGCCTGCGAATACGTACGTTCGAACCTACAAAGTCCAGCCTTGAACCATATTTCATATGATTGATGACATAAATCTGAGGTTAACTTAAATTGGAAATTCAACCTACAATGTCTAGCCTAAGCTGAACCCTATTTCATATGACTGATGACATAAATCTGAGGTCAACTTAAATTGGAATAAAAAATTTCCGAAACTTATCATTTTTAACAAAAACAATTTTTTTTTCTAAAATAAAAATAGCCTAAGTTACTCCTTGATACATCAGCTATCTGCCAGTGAATGTCCTGTCAAAATCGGTGCAGCCATTTCAGAGATTAGCCGGAACAAACAGACAGACAGACAAACAAAAATTTTAAAAAATTTGGTTTTGCTATATGTACCGTGTATACGTCCGAATGCACTTAGTAAAAAACGGTTATTTTAATATTACAAACAGACCCTACAATTTTATTTATTTGTATAGATGCCAGTCGAATATAAACAATACAATCATGTATGTATATAGTAAAACACAGCGTGCTAGTAATCTTTTTTTAATTAGATGACTACTAGTTGCCTAGATTTTAATAAGAAAGGGAAGTACTTCTATAAAAACCTAGACATTTTATATATCTTTAGGAATGCATTCTAAAAATGTTTTTTTTTTCATGTTCAATATGCTGTAGGGATACCCCTAAGAAACAGCAGCGTGTTCGCGGTGTCCCTAACGTCGCAAACAACTATAGGCAACGGTAACGTGGGCCGTCAGTATGTATGCTGTTCCTCAGTAATAAAAAAAGGATTGTGATATTTTATTGCATGGTTCTCATACCTACCATTTTGTCATATAAATAAGCTGTAGCTACAAAAATTGCAATTCAATTTGCCCTTTACACCTTATTTACACCTTCACTACTAAATCTGGGTACCTGGTAGCTCAGTGGTATTACACTCGAAGACCAATCTATAAGTACCGGGTTCAAATCCCACGGTGGTATGCACCACTTAGATTGTTTTTCTCGCATATTGTGTATAACTACTATGTACCGACGGGGAAGGGAAACATCGTACACTGGTATATGTAACCCACCAATCCGCTTTGGACAACCACGGCTGGTATATTGTGCGTTCCCTTTAGGGGTGACCGGAACCCAGGGACGATAGCCCTTCCAAATCCATCCCTGTAACTTGTGCTACTTTCAAATTTACTATGAAAGTGCCGCTCGTTACAATGCTGTATCAAAATTTAAAAAAATTAACATGCTACATTGTTTCAGTTCATATATTAAAATTTAAACGACCTTTCAGTCACGTCCAAAACCGATACCAATGAACCAAGTCCCGTGGGAAGAAAATATTTATCAACTAGTATAGCGATACCGCTCTACCACACCGCACTCATTATCAAACAACATTGTATCAAAATAAATTATTAAAAGAATTGCTTATATCCTAATTAAAATACTACGTAGATGAATATTAGCAAATCTGAATAACTCTCTCTGGCCGGAGATAGAATACCAGATCCTGCGACCGGGCGGCCTGTTGTAAAAGACGACAAAATAATCCTGCTCTCAGCCTGTCTGGATAGCAACCTTCCCTGACTGTAAAACATGCCGCCATTATGGTTAATGGACTAGATCCGGTTTCCTTCTACGCGGACGGCAGTGTGTTCATGGTGCCCCTAGCGTTGCAAACATCCATAGGGAACTGCTTACTATTAAGTGGACCGTCTGCCTGCCATCCCTCAGCAATAAAAAAAATTAACATTTCATCTTGTTTCTTGGATCACTAAACTTCTGCATCTAATTGATTCGGTGGCTTTCGGCATATTCTGACCAAAGAACCACAAAGTAAGGGATCACTGCTCTTTAATAGAGTAATACTTTGTATATATAGTAATATATATATATATATATATATATATATATATATATATATATATATATATATATATATATATATATATATATTGCTGTAGGACAGCAGACAGGCTGACAGCCCGCTTAGAATTTAGTATTTGCCTATGGGTGTTTGCAACGCCAGTGGCACGGCGAACACGCTGAATATCGAGATAATTTATTTTAAAACAATATTCAACATCATAATTGTATAACAGGGCATAATAAATATTTTGTTTACGCGTTCTGTGGTTTTTGCTGGATGCTGTCGCATAATACGGGCCTGTTCATGACAAGCTCAATCAAATTATATTCGGTAGGCATTGGTTTAATTAAATTGTAAAATAGTATGACAGCGGTAGGCAAACCATAATAAAGACGCTCTTCGTTATAAATAAATAGGCGAACTGGTAGGGCTAATGTGTCCAAAATACTGAAACAAAACCTGCAAGAACTCCATAAGTAACTTCATACCAATAGAGGATCTTAGCTTTCATAGGTCTTTACCTATGAAATTGCCGTTTTGTATGAAAAAATTTAAACGATTTTTTTTTCATGTATTTTTTATTTGTATTAATCGAAGTAATCATCCATGCAATCAATGCATCTTTGCCAACGAAGTGGCAGTTTATTGATGCCCTTCTTAAATAAATCAGCTGGACGGGAGGCAATTAATTCTTCAAAGGCATTTTGTACTGCTTCTCGGGTATTGAATTTTTTTCCCGCCAAGAAGTTATCCAAATTCTGGAAAAAGTAGTAGTCTGTAGGCGCAAGGTCTGGTGAGTAGGGCGGATGACGGAGAACTTCCAACCTCAGTTCTTGCAGCTTGGAGACCGTCTGCTGTGCAGTATGAGGTTGCGCGTTGTCGTGCAGGAGCAGCGAAGATGAGCGATTGACCAATGCTGGTTGAAGATGTGTCAGCTTCTCTATCATTGGGTTCAGTTCTTCACAGTACACATCTGCAGTAATGCTCACCCCGTTTGGTAAGAAGCTGTGATGAATCACACCGGCGCTAGACCACCAAACAGTGACCATTACTTTTCTAGGGGTAAGTTTTCGTTTAGGGCATTGTGTAGGTCAGTGATTCCCAAAGTGTTCTATATCGACCCTTAGGGGTCTATGACAACCTGCAAGGGGTCTACGTCAGCGAAAAAAAATTTGGGGGCCCATGAAATGAAAATGGGGGTCCACGATAGTGGATCTCAACACATACACTGATAGTACCTATTTACTTACATCATACTATCTTATAATATCAAAACATATACATTATTTATAAAAGTAGCTATGAAATAAAAAAATTATTTTATGTTTATTTAATGTTACGTATATTTTACATAACAGATACAAAATTTTATTTTGAGTAGTTTTAATTTAAATTCAATTAATAAACGTATAAATTAACATGTGTTTTTACTTTAAGTTTTTAACACTAAACTTCACTACAGTTAGAAATTTACAGGAAATCAATATCATGTAAGTAGGGGGTCTACCCAACACGGAAAAACATGGAAAGGGGTCTACGACACAAAAAAGTTTGGGGAACTCTGGTGTAGGTGCTTAACCAGGATCCAACTAACTTGCTGAGCACTTGCGGTTATCAAACAGAATCCATTTTTCATCGCAGGTACCAATGCGGTTCAAAATTCCTTCATTTGTGTGTCTGTTGAGCAGTGCAAGGCACGTCTCGACGTGTACTTCGCGCTGGCGATCATTGAGTTTGGGGGCACCCATTTGTCAAGCTTTTTTACCTTGCCAATTTGACGCAAATGGACCAATATTGTTTTGACGCTAACGTCGAAAGCTGCTGCTAATTCAGCCGTAGATTGTGTATCATCAGCTTCCAAAATCGCCTTTAATTCGTCATTGTCGACCAAAGTCTTCGGACGACCGCGAGGTTCATTTTTCAGGTCGTAATTCCCAGAACGGAAGCGAGCAAACCAATAACAGGTGGTGCGTTGGTTTGTAGTGTTAGCTCCGTAAACGTCGTTGATGTTGCGTGCCGCTTGTGCCGCGTTGCTGCCACGACGGTACTCATATTCCATAGTTACTCGAATTTTTAACATATCCGTGATGTCGAAAAAGATTGAAATGCGATGAAAATGTAACACTAATCAATAAACAAATGAATATTTTTGGAAAAAGAATTCCATGTTTTTAAAATAAAATTAATTTGAAATTAGAATTCTTAGCCAAACAAAAATTATTTTGATTTGAAATAGCCAGTACTGCAGAACGGCAATTTCATAGGTAAAGACCTATTAAAAACACAACAAACGCGGCTGACGGTCTACTTTATAATACACTTACCTAAAGCCCGCGCAGGAGAACTTGAACCTGTATCAATTACGCCGAAACACAACATAAGATATGTTTATATATTTATTTTAAGGCATATTTACAGACCGGAGCTGGTAGTCACCCAGAGGGGCTTAGAGCTCTACCTAGGGCAAATATTTTGTTTTGTAAAATTTCTAAGATAATAAGGGTTCATATTTATAACTTGAATTAATTCTAAAACAAATTTAAGCTCAGACACGTATAGCTTACTTACTGGTATTAATACCAATAAAAATATGAGTTGTTGAATGTTTCTACATTATATTTAACAATATGAATCTTGACGTTAATAACACTATTTAGTTTTATTTAACTTCTGTAATTTCTATGGTATTATTAATAACAAAATAAATACTTAATAAATAAATACTTCGTGACCATTCACACAGTGCCATCTAGTCCCAAACTAAGTAGCATATAGCAAAGCACTTGTGTTATGGGTACTAAACAACTGATATATTACTTGTATACTTTTTTGTAATTACATGTATTATATATTATTATTATTATTTATTTATTTCAGACAGTTACAATATCATGTCCATAGTGGGTTGGTAAATTATAAGTAAACTTAAAAATCTATTGTTAGTAAACACAAATATAAAATGATCAAAATGTCCATGTCGCGACTGGTGCGTGCAGCTGTACCCAGTGGCGAATCATTGGGCTATCCCACCGATTGCATAAAACTGCCACCATACTGTGAGGGCTATCACGGAACCTAGCTGAGGTAGCTGCGCAACGTTTACGCATGAGGGCCTGAAAGCTGTCCATAGCATTTTCTGCAAACATAATCGATGCACTACAAAAACGAGGCAACCCCAACAAAATCCTGAGGGCGTCGTTATACTGCACTCGCAGGGCATCGATTGCCGCCCGCGTGTACCTCAACCACAGACTACAGGTGTAGAAGGTTTGGCAATAGGCCTTGAACAAAACCAGCTTGACATCCCGTCCACACCTTGCAAATCTGCGAGCCAACATATTGCATCGGACAGCTAAAGCCCTACGTTCTCTCTCAATATCTAGGTTATCACTTAGATCCTCGGTCAGCCAGTGGCCCAGATACTTAAACTGGGAAGTATATAAATACCCAGACGCGATACGAGAATCGAACCCGTGACCTCCGCAAGCGTACCGAAGTGCATTATCCGTTACGCCGCAGAGGTCGTCAAAATAAACGTAGGTAACATGGTAACTCAATACAACCGATAGAACGTCATTCGGTCACAAAAAGGCTTCAATTAGAGAAGCTATCTTTAGCAAATATCTCAAACATACGCTAAATAACAACTAATATTTGAAAGCGAAGATTGTCGTAGTTTTGTACGACAATGTTCTTTTTTAAGTTTGTACGTAAAATTGTACATCATCAGAGCAAATATAAAATATTACTTGTCAACAGCGTTAAATATTACATTCCAAGCTTTCATTTTTGAGACCAAGGCCTCTGTTGACTAATGTCACAGTGTTATTCTATACACTGTTTTGTATCAGTGCGCTCCCCGTAATTATTTTTAATTTTATTTTTTGCCTTACATAATTTCAATTTATTATACGAGTATTATATAAAATCGCCTAATTAATAAATTATAAATAATAAATTATATAATTATAAATTAATAAAAATAACACCATATGCTTATCGAAATACAATTTGAAAAAGCTATAAGAAAATGTCATAATTTATCTCAAAAGGTCATTTATTATAATAATTGAATAGATGTATTTTTATATTTTGTCAATTTTATTATCATATTTTATTTTGTTTTAATGTGTGGAACTTATCTCTGAATAAAAATTATGATTAATTTGATTTATAGATAGCTTTATGCCCAACACCTCAAATGTGTGTTCGAAATAATAACAATGTCTGTTGTGTCTTAATTTCAGTAGTTTAAATATTAACTTACTAGTTTTTGAGCGGGGCTCCCTGGGTCCATCTACGGTGACTTTGATTGCTTTTTGGTATGTCGCTACTTGTGGTGGATTCGTCGATATCGTGATTGTCAGCGAGAAGTACTTCCCTGCAACAAGACCACTTAAATTATGAGTAGATGAGTAGAAAATACTTTTTTTTTTTATATTGCGTAGGACAGCAGACAGGCTGACAGCCCGCTTAGAATTTAGCAGTTACCGTCGCCTATAGGTGTTTGCAACGCCAGTGGCATCGCGAACACGCTGCTGTCCCATAAGGGTACAGGAACTTGGGTCACTAATGCCGGAACACAACACAAGGTTATTATGGCGGCATACTTAAGACCAAAGGTGGTCGCCATCCAGACGAGCTTGAGGCCCTACCACGTAGCTAGGGTGGGTTGTTTTGTCGCCTTTTACGACAGGCCGACCCCGGCCACAGAGGTTAGTATTCTTTCTCCGCCCCTGCACGGATTATTGTTATTACATAAAAATTAATATAGTATTATATAATAATAAAAGCACAAAACGAAACCAAACAACCTAATGAGGCTCTGGCCTTTTTCTAGGGTACCGAGTAGAGAATATACCCGGCACGCTTACACATAAGCGCAGATCCATGGTTGGGACATAACCAATGTGTTATTAACTCAATGTATGTAATCAATATAATATAATATACATGTTTCGCGGGTACATGACAATTATGCTACGAAATGTACATTAGGTGAGAAAATTTCCCTAGACGGTGTAGTGCCACTTAGCCACCAGGTACGTTTAAATCCACTAGCATTCTAATAACTTCGAAGCTCGGGGAAAGCTGTTGACTTAGAATATTTGTAGTACAAGGACATAAAAAAAGATATGATTAGTTTCTACTAGTATACCCTCTACAATTAATCCAGAAAGGAACCAAAATACGACTTGCGGTTAATAACTGTAAGGTAGAAAAGTGTACAATTTTTGAGTTTCACTACCACCTAGAAAATACATACCCTATATCTTAGATCTATTTTCCCTTCAGAACCACACTATTGAGAGGAACACATTATAGATTGTACCTAAAACCATTCTGTCTCGCTGAGTCTCCAATAGTTTTAAAGAAACGAACTACATGGGATTCCTGCAGCTAAGTCATTCCATTATTAATTGATATCTAAGATAGGAAAGAAGATAATGAGGGTAAGTGACGATTTTAAATTCCACACAACCAATACCAATCTTACTTTTTTTATTGCTGAGGAACAGCAACAGGCTGAAGGCCCACTTAATAGTAAGCAATTACCGTTGCCTATAGATGTTTGCTACGCTAAGGGCACCGCGAACACGCTACTGTCCACGGGCTTGGGATTCTACCGTGTAGCTAGGGTTGTTTTGTCACCTTTTACGACAGGCCGACCTTGGCCGCAAGGGTTAGTATTCTCACTCCGCCTCTGCACGGAGAAAAATCTAATTAAATATTTGTGGTCTACTTTGTGGTCTTTTAAAATACCCTGACTAACTATATAATTATTGCAAATTCAAATTTTCAAATTCAAAAGTCATTCTATTCAAGTGTTTTATACAATTAATTGACTTTACGCCTCAAAACTAGGCATTGCCTGTATTTTACCGACGTAGTCATAAAAAATAATATATGACGTCTAATATTTCAATTATACTAATTATAATGATCAAAATACATATTTTTCCATTTTATTAATTACTACAATAAATTTGAAATTAATATCATATTGTCATATAAAATTTTTTATAATATGATGCTAATATATAACTATTTTTTATCATTAATAAGATGTTTTATTAGTTGTATAAAGAGAGTGCTGTGCTTAAAAAACAGTGCCCATGTCCCATTCGAGTACGCGAGCACTATTGTGAATCGCGAATAGTGGAAAATAGAGAGCTTTTTGGGCGCCCGATTTGCGGTTAGCAGTAATGAATGCACCGATAAATACCGAATAAAATTACAGTTAAAATGAGTGGATTAACATGTCTAATGCAGATAATTCGTGTGCGGCCTGCACTCGATTTGGAATAAATGACTGATTCAAACGCCCGGTGCAACCGAGTGTTTAGTTTGTGTTTAGTTATTCCCTTTGGATTTGAATTTCGCTTGCTGATGCTGGATTTATATATCCTAATATTTATGAAGATATTTACTAATAATACTTTCTATGTGCTATTTCTTTGTCAATGGAGAACGATAAGGGTTGGCCGTGAAGACCTGGTCAGAAATAAAATATGGCCCCCTAATTAATAAGTCGTAAAAAGTACCTAATTGATAGGTACTTTTACTAGCTGTACTTTTTTTTTGGTCTCGCGGAAAAACCTCTCTTGACGGGTTCCCCCGGGCCGGGGGGACCGAGGGATATGTGGGACTCCGGCAAAGATGATTGGCCATCCAACTACCCACTAAAAACCCCGCTGTTCTCCTATCGCCTACGCCCGGGCCCACGGATATATGGCCAGTCGATCTCGTGGCCCGGGCCGGCGCCGGCCCGCCCTTTGTCTTGAGGCGGGCCCCTTCTAAAGTGTTGGCGCTAGCTGTACTGCAGAAACTGAATTTAACTACTTGATATATTATACTGAATAATTAAGGAGAGGCTCTGATGCAAAAAAAATCACGCTAATGTTTTCTCCTACAATTGCAGGAACTTCAAAGTGTTAGTTGTACTAGGGATTAACTACTTGAATAATGATGGAGTGTACTTTATACTTAAATTGGATACATTGATCAAACAGTTCCCGGACTAACATACAGATGGCGCCACATATGTCAGCGCCATTCTTTATAAGGTATGTCAAAATTTCTTGACAATTGGACCACGATAGATAAGAAAGAATTTCGTGTGTTGATCAAGCATTGTTTTTTGATCGGAAAAAATGCGAAAGACGTGAAAGAGTGGCTTGATAAGCATTATTCGGACTCTATTCCAGGGAAATCAACCGTTTGCGAATGGTACAATGAATTTAAACGTGGTCGTAGCGACGTCAACGACGTTCAACGCAGGCGCCCAAATAAGGCTGTTAACGAAGAAAACGTCAAAAAATCCGCAGAATTGTTTTCACCGACCGCAAAATGAAAGTCAGGGAGATGGCTGAGGTTTCAAAGTTATCATATGGCAACGCGCATACTATTTTATACGACAATTTCGGTATGAAAAAGCTCAACACAAAGTGGGTGCCGTTAATTTTAATACCGGATCAAAAACAATAACAAATCGACGATTCGGAGACATGTCTGAAGTTTTTCATATTCTGCATAACAAAGCAAATTTTTCACATCGGTATGTGACCATGGATAAAACTTGGATAAACTATTACACTCCAGAGTCAAAGCGCTCGTCAGCTGAGAGGTTGAAGCAGATGGAAGCATTTCAAAGCGACCAAAGACACAACAATTGTTTGGCAAGGTTATAGCATCAGTATTCTGGAATGCGCATGGTATTTTGTTTATCTACTACCTTGGGAAAGGAAAAAGGATCAATTCTGAATACTATACAGCGTTTTTGGAGTAATTGACCGAAGAAATAAAGAACAAACAGCACCACATGGCAAAGAAAAAACTACTGTCCCACCACATCAATGGCTACGATGGTCAAATTACATGAATTGCACTTCGAATTGCTGTCCCCCCCCCATTCGGCAAATTTGGCCCCTAGCGCCTACTGCCTGTTCACAGACCTGAAAAGGATGCTCCAGGGAGAAAGATTTAGCACCAACGAGGAAGTCATTGCCGAAACTGATGCTTATTTTCGAGCAAAGATCAAGCGTTCTATAAACATGGTATGGGGGAGTTAGAGACGCGTTGTGCCTATTCTATCGCCTTAGATGGAAATTATGGTCGATGAATGAAAACGAAATTTGCGAAAATTTTGTATTTTTCTTACTAAATCCGGAAATTTTTTGATCAATGTTTGGTAATACAATAAATCCTAATCATACAAAAATCCTACCATGCTTTTCACTAATAAAGAAATAGAGTAATTTTTGGTTCTATGACGATAATGCGATACAAAACACGTGCTGAATATGAAATTTGCATAATATTCCGCCATCCTGGAGCATACAATCTTTACATAGATTCAAATTTAAGTTAAAGATGTTCCTGTATGAGCACCAGAGAAAGCAAACATTTCTGGCCCTTGATACAAGAGCGTTTTAATTTGTGCCACAAACGTAAGCTATCTAATGTTAACGTATGTATACTAGGTATTTTTACATATATGTTATAAAGGTGACAGTTAATTAATGTGTTTTAGCATTGCCTATGTTATTTATTCTACTTTTTTCTTATAAATAGGTACTCGTATATACTATAAGAAAAAAGTAGTAGTAAGTATATACATATTTTTACTAAAATTTTACTTATTTTATTTTTAGATTCTTTAATTATGTTTTGTTGTATTGTAAATTTAGTATAAGATAGCTCAGGTTTTATTTCTATTCTAAAACTAATTTTTGTTTACTTGTTGTTATGTGTTTATGAACATGTTCTAACGGAAAACCAGCGCTCGTTTTTTAACCAGTCATGCTGAGTTAGAACCTTTCTAGGGCTAATTTTAAGTTTAGTTTTTTGTTTATATTTAGTTTGTTTTATTTGTAGCTCTAAATAATCCAAACAGTTTAATAGCATAGGTATAAAACGTATTTAATATAAGAAATTTTTGCTATTAAATAATACAGTATACACATAATTCGATATGATAACATAAAAATAATTAAATAATTATGTTAATTCCAATAAAAACTAAACCAGTGAAATATATACCGTGGGAAAAGTGCTACTTTTTTGATAACACATATCAATGTTCACTTCCGCATTATTCTCAGATACCAGTGAACTTGTAAAAACATGTATCAAAAATTTAGCATACATTGTATGTGAGGTCTCAATATCGGTGTCGCTTCAACTCAAAGCGAAGTATTACGGAAACAAATCATCATAAAACATTGGTCGCTAAACGTTAAAGGCGTGTCTTGAACGATGTGAAATATAGCTTTTAAAATCACCATTAAACTTAATGCATTTCTCATGATCAGTCATCAACAGTTTAGGACCTAACACAATACGGAGGGCTATAAAGTATACATTGTATTACTGCGTCCATCTTCAGAGGTGTTGAGAGAGGTGCGTGAAATATTCAATTATAGTGCGCTGGCGCAGGTGGGCCGGGAAGGGACGGCGGCCATCTTGATTTACGATCAGGCGTAAATCCCCGGTGACATTTGTGACTGTAGACGACTCTTATACATTTATATGCAGGCGGGTCAAAAGCTTCACGTACGGAGGGGTAGGACAGCGGGAAAATCACCTTTGTTGATGTTAGTTGTAACATTAATTAATAAAAATGCTAATTTTATTTTAAAAAATGTAGTTTTTATTGAAAAATATAAAATAAAGTAATGAAAAATATAAAATAAACGGAGCAAATTTCGCATAGTTGTCCAATTTACCTCAGCGAGCAAGGAATAATTTAGGTGAAGTTTGCAAGTGGCATAACTTTTTGAAGTAAGGGAAGGATTTCATTGATAGCCATTCAAGACAGGATAGGTGGACTGGTGATGCATTTACAATGAAAATCCTCATTCAACAAGAAGTAATATATTAAAACACGCCCGTGTCAAGTAGAAGCTTATGAAACGATTACAGCAAAACTATCCTAAACGTCAACTATACGATCATCTTGACATTTAAATTGCCAAGAATATTCAAGTCATACCTGAATAGCAAGGAAAGTGTGTGGCGAGTTTTTGAATTTTTATGGTAAATAATAGGATAGAGTTTAAACCTAAATGTGACTTTAAATAATGACGTAGTAACTCCAGAATTAGAATAATAAATACCCACCAGCTCATTAGAAGTTCAAGATGTTGTTGTCAGAGGGTAAGCTTAAAGTCATAGACTTCTTGAAAGAAACTTTAGTAAAAACTGACTTAATAGTTTTCGGCTACTTTGTTTCATACAGTACTTCCCCCTTCGATCACAAATCTATTATTGATCGAAGACTTCCCCATTTGCTTTTATTCTTGATGAGTTTGGGCAGAATTTTTTGGATATATCTTATGGTTTATTTTGGATTACAAACCCTATAAACCCTAAAATATAATTGAAATATGCAAACAGTCAGTATGCATCTGCTACGCCATGCGCCTCCGGAATACGTACGTTCGAACCAACAAAGTCCAGACAAAGCTAATCCCTATATCATATGATTGATGACATAAATCTGAGGTTAACTTAAATTGGAAATTCAACCTACAATGTCCAGCCTAAGCTGAACTCTATTTCATATGATTGATGATATAAATCTGAGGTCAACTTAAATTGTAATATAAAATTTCCGAAACTTATCATTTTGCACAAAAACTATTTTTTTTAAAATAAAAATAGCCTAAGTTACTCCTTGATACATCAGCTATCTGCCAGTGAAAATTCCGTCAAAATCGGTGCAGCCATTTCAGAGATTAGCCGGAACAAACAGACAGACAGACAGACAAAAACTGTAAAAAATGTGGTTTTGGTATATGTACCGTGTATACGTCCGAATGCACTTAGTAAAAAGCGGTTATTTTAATATTACAAACAGACCCTAAATTTTTTTTGTATAGATGAATATAGGGAAATATCATCTCATGGGTATCTTCTAAACTTTAAATATGACTATTTATAAAAATACAATATGACATTAAAATATGACTTGAGATATGAAAATTAATCAAAACGCTATAAGTATTCAAAATATTTTAACTGGCATGCATATATCCGTGACCTACCCAACAAAAGACGCTTAATACGCATTACCCTGGGAAAAAGACTTCTTGCAAGCGTTTTTTCCCGGTTACATCCAAAGCTTTGGAGTTCAAGACACGCGACTTTATTATCACAATGATACATTTCATTTCAAATAGTTACAAGAGAAAAATAATATTATTATTGTATTTGGCGCTAACTTGATAAAAAAGTTCAATACACTTTCTTTACTGTGAACTAGCCTAAATTACTTTCTCGTCACCTTTAACTTCCTAGGAGAGTCATTAATCTGTGAACTGAGTATATTGAAATATTTCATCACGAAAATGTTGAGTATAAATCTACGAAATAATTATTCAAATTCGTTCAATTAATTTTTTCTACATTGAAGTTATTCAATTCACTTTTTTATAATACATATACAATATCTATATATTATTATGTTATAATACTATTATTATGTTATAAAATATTTTGTCGAAATGAATAAAATCAATAAGTTAAAGACCATTGCTTATTATTACCTAAGACGTATAATGATACTCGTATTAATGATTATAATGATATTACTCATCATTATGAAGACAATTTATAGGAAAATTATATTACAATTTATAAAAAATTTAGAGGTGACTGGTGTCATTTGTGACCCCAAAATGCCGGTAAAGTTGAAGGGACAGTCTATAAGATCATCATTAGGCCTGTTCTTTTATACAGCTGTGAAGCGTGGCCAGTGTTAGAGCGACACAAGCAAGAACTGCGTGTCACGGAGATGAATATGCTGCGATGGATGTGTGGAGTAACGCAGAAGGACCGCGTTAGGAACTCCGGCATTCGCGGCAGCCTTCATGTTCGTGACATTGCGGATAAATTTCAGGAGTGTCGGCTCTGATGGTACGGCCACGTTTTACGGCAACCGGATGCTTACGTGGGAAACAAACGTCTGGCCATGCCGCCTCCGCCGGGCCCCGGTAGGAGGGGTAGACCCAAAAAGTGCTGGCTTGACGGCGTAAGGGGTGATATCCGTGCCAATAGGCTCAATACCAGGGATGCTGAAGACCGTGCGAAGTGGAGTAGAAGAAGTCAGAAAGCGGACCCCGGGCTCCAAAACAGAAGTTTAAGTTGCAACCGGGATACAACGCTTAGATGAAGAAGAAGATTATGAAAAAAATTTATAATAATTATTATTTGTTTATTTTCCTTCGTGCAGAGGCTTGTATTAATGCTAACCCTTGCGGCCGGGGTCGGTGTGTGGTAAAAGGCGACCAAACAACCCTATCTATGTGGTAGGACTCCATGCCCGTCTGGATGGCAATCACGCTTGATCTAAAGTATGCCGCCTTAATAACCTCGTGTTTCGGTATTATTGACCCCGGTTCCTGTACGCCTATGGGATAGCAGTGTGTTTGCGGTGCCCCTAACTTCGCAAACATCCATAGGCGATAGTAACTGCTTATTATTAAGAGGGCCGTCAGCCTGTCTGCTGTTCTCAGCAATAAAACATAAAACGATAAATCTCCCTATTATGAAACGACTTGAACAAAAGTTTATTCACAGGTTAAATTATAATAGACGATAATATCCCAACTTAGAGGAGAGCGCCGGGGGGACGAAATGCTGACCCCCTGGCGCCAATATTATTTAAAAGGCCCGCCCCGACACAAAGGGCGGGCCGGCGTCGGCCCGAGCCAGATTGGCAAGCCAAACCCGTGGGCCTGGGCGTAGGCGATAGGAGAACTGTGGATTTTTTTAGTGGATAATCGGAAGCCAAACATATTTCCCGGAGTCCCATATATCCATCGATCCCTCGGGCAGGGGAATCCGTCAAGACTAGGGTTTTCTCCTAGACCAAAAAAAAGAATACAACGTACCGAGCGAATTAATTATAGTACGAATTAAAAAAGTATTTTGTGACGTTCCATAATTTTTGGAATGAATACAATATCAACAACCTGTTTTATGATAATGACAGTTAATTAACAACAATTGTATTAATTGCACAATAAATTAATTAATTTTTATCGATATAGTTATTTAACGTTCATATTTCAACTAATTATTAAAGATTCACTTTAAAATGATGTTTTATTATGGACTTTCACATTATACCAATTTATTTTTAAAAAAATATTCATTATAACCATTTCTAAAAACATACTAGAAAGAGATTTTTTTTTATTGCGTAGGACAGCAGACAGTCTGACAGCCCGCTTAGAATTTAGCAGTTACTGTCGCATATAGGTGTTAGCAACACTAGTGGCATCGGGAACACGCTGCTGTCCCATAAGGGTACAGGAACTTGGGTCACTAATGCCGGAACACAACACAAGGTTATCGTGGCGGCATACTTAAGACCAAAGGTGGTCGCCATCCAGACGGGCTTGAGGCCCTACCACGTAGCTAAGGTGGGTTGTTTTGTCGCCTTTTACGACAGGCCGACCCCGGCCACAGAGGTTAGTATTCTTTCTCCGCCCCTGCACGGATAAAAAGATAATCGTATTTTAAAAGAGTAATAAAAAGATACTGGTATTAAACGCATTTTATTTATGAAATTTATATTATGGAATTTTATAAATAAGATGCATTCAAATAATATTTAACAAGTCTTGTAATTATTGACGAAACCTATGATGAACGCGACTGATTCCCGCGTCACGTCTAATCACGTCGTCTTGCTGATACAGTATTTTGATGACCACGTCAAAACGAATGGAGTTTCATTGATTACTGGTGTCAAATTACATAATATAAGATATTACCAACATAACTTGACACTTATTCATTTTTTATTTGTGTCGACGGTCTGTACCCTAATCAAAATGTTTGAAGATCAATGACTTGATGCATTGAAACAAAATTGCTTAGTGATAAATCCTTTTATTAATAAATTTTTACTAGGATACCTTTTGCTTATTATGTATAATTAGTAATAGCAGTATTTTTTCGAATAATATAAATTTATGGATATTTAACATCTGAATAATTAAAAATAATAAAATATGTAAGTAATGACGACTTAGGTGTCATAATGGCTAACGAACGTCGGAATGCCTGCGGAAGTCAACCTTACAAAATAAAAGTATAGTAGTATATCAGTTGTCTAGTACCCATAACACAAGTGCTAAGCTACTTATTTTGTGACTAGATTGGGCTCTGTGAAATGTCATTAACTAAAATTTAGCTGTAATCTTATATTACCACGAATAAGTATTTTCTTTGGTTTACTCCTCCTTCTGCATCCATGTACAGGGCATATCACATGGCATTTTTCAGTTCGCATTATATCACCATACCATGCTAGTCTAATACTTCTTAGGTTGTACTCTCATACTTCTCCTGAGATACTCATATTTGACTCAATTCGTTTTTGCAATCCGGTGCATCCATCTCACCATTATGTAACATCATTTCATCCTTCCAATTTGTGGCCCAGCATTCTGAATCACCAAAATCATATGTGTTAAAATAAAATGCTGAAATTCCATAAATTTTATAGAAAACCATCAAGCTCACGATTGGTCGATTCAAAGTTGTGCTTTTCAGCGATTTGTCGGCTCAATCCATTAAAGTGTTGATGGCATATGATGGCTAGTGCTGTTGAAACGATCTCCGTGATTTTACAACTCTTGCGCATATTGTTGTCGGTGCGAGCCGTAATGGCAGCGGGCTTCGCGGGCGCTTAACAATGGAACAGTAAAGTGCGAACGCAGTTTACGGCTGACTGCGGTTTGGAAATTAAAATACAGCCTGTCCTGATATCACGTCGATGTAAATGTATCTCGGAGGAGTCTGACTATTAAACATTTAGCTTTATTATTGCATAGAAATGCATGCATTATGAAATATTATTTAAAATGGCAATTGTAATAATTGACAAATAGTAAACAAGCCGGGAAGCTAACTTAGAAAGTGAAAATAGTGACTGGAATAAAATATTACAATTCTTATTATTGCTGTGGTACAGCAGATAGGTTGACAGCCCGCTATACAATAGTTAGCAGTTACCGTCACCTTTGGATTTATGGGATGCTAGGGCATAATAAAAGGCACCATTAACACGCTGCGGTCCGCATAGTTGTAATTGAATTTGATCACTTATGCTGGAACATAACACAAGGTTATTATGACGGCATATTTAGAACCAGGGGTGGTTGCCATCTATACGAGCTTCGAGCCCTACCATCTAGCTAGGGTTTTTAGCAGTCAGAATTAAAAATAGGACTACCCTACCACTTTCCTAGGAAGTCGTAAAAGGCGAAAATAGAATGCTCTATTAATTATTCCACAGCAGTACAGGACTGTTCGGAATTAAGATCGGAATGGGGTCACCCCAGTAAAAACTAAATTTAGCCACATCTATTTACTTGCTCAGGAAAAAGTGTCACAAAAGAAGTACCTTGGCCTTCGAGGTGTATGTTTGATAACCAACGTGGACGCTTGAAAGAAGAAGAATTTACTTCAGAAGTCTACATGCACTGGTGTATTTTTTCATCAGATTGTTTATGCATTTGGCAGTCTTCAAGGATCGATTCACTTTTGACCAGGGCCATGGTATTGTTTACACTGTTTGCTCGTTGACCATAATGCGATAGGAGAACAGCAGATTTTCCCTTCACTCTCCGGTAATCAGGCGGATTCGCAAAAAGAGTTTTTCCTGGACTAAATATAATCATACCCTGTTTCGGAGATATAATTTTTAGAAAATCTAGCAAAGTCATTCCTCGTCATTATCTACATGTTATATTATTCTTCTTCCTCCTGCCCTTGTCCCACATTATATGGAGTCGGCTGAACATGTTCTCTCCTTCCACTCTTCGCTGTTAGCCGTCATCATCTTTTACGCAATCCAAACGTGTATATCCTTCCACTCTCATTTATCGTTTATCTTGTAAATTTTAAAATTTTCGGGGCATGTATGAAGGGAATAATGAAAGTGGACGAAGCGAAACAAGTATGTAAGGAACGTAGCAAGTGGAAAGAAGTGGTCTCTGCCTACCCCTACGGGAAAGAGGCGTGATTATATGTATGTTAAATTTTTCCAATTCATACTTACTTAGTTATTAATTTTAAAGCCTTTACGTTATTAACGCTCCATATATTATTTGTTCATCATAAATAAATATATAAATATACTAGTACAACTCATACAGCGTCATCTAGCCCCATAGTAAGCAGAAGAGCGTTTTTATCACAGGTACTAGGCTACTAACATACAACTTATATGCTTTTCTTTTGTAAATAAATATATATTATACATAAAACCCAAGGTCCCGACTAGGGACGGGAATCGAACTCGTGACCTCCGCAGGCGTTGGGATAAGCGTTAGCCGTTACGCCAGAGGTCGTCGGTCATTTCTGTGATATGCATATATGAAGGTATGAATTCTTTATTAAAGATTAAAACTAAGTCGGTATAAAATATCATTGAAGAAATTACAATTCACATACTATTGCTACATTTATAACAATGTATATACATTTTAACGTGGCATTTGGCGGCGTTTGATTAATACCTTTTTAGATTACAGTTTTATTAATTAACCACATAAGGACTAAGGTTTTAAATATAAGCACCAATTCGTTTTCTATTCAGTCTGGTTTCTATTTTTCCCGTTATTATTTTTGTTACATAGATTTCCAACTATTGGTAATTTGTTTATTTACCGCATGGCAACAATATAAAAACAAAATTTATCACTAACATTTACATAATATATTAGACTTGTGCTAGTTATTTACAGGCACTCACAATTTGTTTATAAATATATAGGTATGAACGAATTTACGCTATACTAGCCATTCCCGCCCGCTTCGCTGGCCTGTCATAAAAGGCGACAAAACAACCCACTCTAGCTACGTGGTAGGGCCCCAAGCCCGTCTGGATGGCGACCACCTTTGGAAATAAGTGTTCCGCCATAATAAATTTCTACTGTGTTCCGGCATTAGTGATCCAAGTTCCTGTACTCTTATGAGACAGTAGCGTGTTCGCGATGCCACTGGAGTTGCAAACACCCATAGGCGACGCTGGTAAATTCTATGCGGGTCACAGACTCAGCTAAAGCGCTAATGAAGGTACGAATAGAACCCTTGTTTCTAAATGCAAGCTTTGAAAGCAACCTGTATTAATAACTTTATATCCTATCCTGGGGAAACCGAATTACTAGAATCACATAGGAATCCGGGAGGAAGCCGACGTGGTTATGTCGGCCTCACTGTTTTAACCAGGCGGTGACCGCCCATGTGCTGCTTCGAGATGAGATAGCCAGCAGCGGCTGCAACTGCATAAACTACTTCGAAGATATATATGATAGTAAGTCATGGTACACTAATAATATCCCTAGACATAATAGCTATGTACAGTTACATAGTTATATGAAACTAATGATTAATTATTTAAATACTAGTTGCCCCGTCAAACGTTATTCTGTCATATAAATTAAAAAAAAGTGGCCTATGTCCTTCTCAAAGGTCCAATCTATGACTATAATGAAAAAATCAAAATTGGTTCAGCGGCTTAGGCGTGAAAGCGTAAGAAACAGACAAACAGACAACAATAAACAGACAACTTTTTCTCCGTGCAGAGGCGGAGAAAGAATACTAACCTCTGCGGCCGGGGTAGGCCTGTCGTAAAAGGCGACAAAACAACCCACCCTAGCTACGTGGTAGGGCCTCAAGCCTGTCTGGATGGCGACCACCTTTGGTTTTAAGTATGCCGCCATAATAACCTTGTGTTGTGTTCCGGCATTAGTGACTGAAGTTCCTGTACCCTTATGCGACAGCAGCGTGTTAGCGATGCCACTGGTGTTGCAAACACCCATAGGTGACGGTAACTGCTAAATTCTAAGCGGGCCGTCAGCCTGTCTGCTGTCCTACATCAATAAAAATAGAAAAAAAAAAACAAACTCACTTTCGCATTTATAATATTAGTTAGGATAATGATATCAACATGTCAATGAACGTTCTCTAAAAAGTTTGAATCAAATACATTTGAATGCAGAAGCGGAGATGATTCAAGATCGTGCATGACCTAATATTGAGCAGGTTGTTGATAGATTTACTAATAGGTACATTAAATGTGATTTAACGCTAGATTAATAATGAGTTAGGCAATAATTGTGCGATGACACGGGCGTCTACGGTTAACGGTGTCGCAAATGCAGCTTTTCACATTCGTGATGTAGAAACAGCGTTCCCTCACCGCAAACGATTATTTTGTTATTTGCCAGGAGGGGAAGACGCTTAATCGCGTGATCATTTAGTTTTCTTTTTATTATACTAAATATAGGATAATAAAAATAATAAATGTATAATTCATTGTGTACCGTTTATTTTAAATTGGTTTTATGGTTACGTATAACAAATATCTAGACTCTAGATGAGCTGAAGCCCTTTTTTATCCCGAGGAAAACTGTGTATTATTAGTGTCACGTCAAAGCTTCGGGAGAAAGGCGACGCGGGTATGTGGGGTTCACACTAAATACCGAGGTCGTCATCTCAGGTCTTGTAGGAGATCGCAGGATCAACTCGTGGTCATTACTCTGCAAAGATTTAAGAAGCTCTAGCTTGACAGCGTAACTCACTACCAGGAATGTTGTAGTTCGTGCGAAGAAAAAGAAGGAAAGCAGTTCCGAAAGCGCTTCTGTTAATCTTTCCCGAATGCATTCTATAATATAGGTCAATACGAGTGCGCATCTTTCTGAGTCGGTATCCGCCAGAGGCACTCGTTCAACACAACAGTAACTATTGTATGTATGTATTTAATTAAATATTTTGTGTAAATGATGGAAACGCTACATAAAGCAGTTTGTTAGTGTCAGACTGAAAACATCATTATTTCATAACCATACTGCATATCAACAGAACCGTTCAAAGAAAAAAATATTTTGAGATGTGTAAAGCATTTGTAAATTATAGAATGTGTTAAATGCTGTTTTCAATAACATATGTTAGGATATCTTACCCCCTTATACAAACTATTTATTATTTCGGATTCTATTTTCCACATTCGAGTAAATACTTATCAATGATAATTTTCATAGCTTATGTTTTTTTATTATAGTTTACCTACTTTTGATAATTATGTAGGGTAGATGTGCATTCTGTTTCTCATTTCGGTGTTAGGAGATCATGTTACAGTACATTATTTATAGTGTCAAAAACAATATATTTAGCTATTTCCTGTGATTCTATATTTGAGGACTTTTACAAAAATATGCAGATTTGCCAGTGAAAAGTTCGTATTAATAGAAAAATATAATAATTGCAACAATTGTAAAAATATTTTATAAAAATGGTGAATGAAAATTTAAAATAAAATATACGATCATAAGTAATGAAATATGTTGTTTCCCATTATCTCTACGGTTGCGCACGCGAAGGATCTTCACATTTTGCGAACAGTGGGAATGTGGAATGAGCCACTTTTTCGCCACACTGTGACATAGGGTATTTTAAAAAAGGTTTTAATGAGGTCATCAGTCTGTCTGTTGTTCCATAGCAATAGAAAATAAATATTTGTATTACCAATAGTTCGAGGTAAATAGATAAGAGAATAGTCGAGCTCATCGAACTATTTCGCACATTAGAATGTTTCAGATTTACCTTTGAGGATATGTATTCGTAATTTGCCACGCCCATTTACTTTTCATTGCAATTGATGATTTCATAGGGAATATCCATGATTAATTGCAAACATCTATACAACACTGCAAAGTTACCGTTATTTAAATTAAATGAATTAATCACACGAAATGTCTTTCGTAATCTTATCGCTGAATTTTCGGGAAATTTTGGGACACTTGTATATACATACACATATATATATATATATATATATATATATATATATATATATATATATATATATATATATATATATATATATATATATATATATATATATATATATATATATATATATGTATGTATATTCGGATTCGAAGTTGGATAATCCTGTTTTGAATACGGATATGCAAAAAAAGTAATGCTAACGTACTTCCCATCGTATAGATTATTGACTGCTTGTCTACAATTCAAAGAAATGTACACATTAAGCGTTTTATAATCGTTGTAATTAGCGGCTATAAAATTCTATAACTTCTTAAACAGTTTTTTTTTTAAGAAAATGTACTATCATAATACACACACACATATATATATACCTAGTCAGGTCATAAGTATTGTCACACAGTAAAAACTTTTCTTTTAGAAGGCTGGCCACAAAAAAGTTTATTGAATTCGAATCTCGAATTGTTCATGAAAATAAAAATGTATACTTTTAGAATTTTACTCATTTTTTAAATATGGAGTGGACGCTTAAAGAAGACCGTGTTGCAGTTATTGCGTTGCATCGTTGCGGTTACGCGCCAATTCAAATTTTTAACATACTGAAAAATTTGAATATAACCAAAAGATTCATTTATCGTACCATCAAACGATACAATGAAGACTCTAGTGTAGATGACAGGTCAAAAAGTGGTCGCCCTCGGTCTGTTAGGACTCCAGCAGTGATAAAAGCTGTGAAGGCACGAATTCAAAGAAATCCCAAACGTAAGCAGAAACTGTTGGCCCTTCAGATGGGGTTAAGCAGAACCACGGTGAAAAGGGTGTTAAATGAAGACTTAGGGCTTCGGGCATATCGAAGAAAAACAGGACATCGTTTGAATGCTCGTCTAATGGACCTGAGACTGAAGAGATGCCGCGCTTTGTTGAAGCGGTACGCGGGAAAAAATATCGGGAAATTCTTTTTTCGGATGAAAAAATGTTTACCGTAGAAGAGAGCTACAACAAACAAAATGATAAGGTGTACGCACACAGTAGTGAAGAAGCGAGCAACCGTATTCCGCGTGTCCAACGAGGTCATTTTCCATCCTCGCTCATGGTATGGTTGGGAGTTTCTTATTGGGGCTTAACAGAGGTACATTTTTGTGAGAAAGGTGTAAAAACGAATGCTGTTGTGTATCAAAATACAGTCCTGACGAACCTTGTGGAACCTGTTTCTCATACCATGTTCAATAACAGGCACTGGGTATTCCAACAAGATTCGGCGCCAGCTCATAGAGCGAAGAGCACACAAGACTGGCTGGCGGCGCGTGAAATCGACTTCATCCGGCACGAAGACTGGCCCTCCTCCAGTCCAGATTTGAATCCGTTAGATTACAAGATATGGCAACACTTGGAGGAAAAGGCGTGTTCAAAGCCTCATCCCAATTTGGAGTCACTCAAGACATCCTTGATTAAGGCAGCCGCCGATATTGACATGGACCTCGTTCGTGCTGCGATAGAGGACTGGCCGAGCAGATTGAAGGCTTGTATTCAAAATCACTGAGGTCATTTTGAATAAACTTTAATGTCATAAGAATCTATGTTTTGTTAAGTTCATTTTGGTATATAAATGGTTACATAATGAATAAACTTGTTACAATTATTTTACATTAAACATGTGACAGAATTTATGACCTGACTAGGTATATATATATATATATATATATATATATATATATATATATATATATATATATATATAATGTATCATAATATGCATATAGTATGATAGAGATAGTAGAGCTAAAATCTCTACTGAAGGTCTACTGCTGGGTAAAAGTACGTAGGTCGAACAATTTTGTTACTGGTGTTGCAATAAATATTAAAAATAGATGGAATTAGTTCAATTTGGTTGATAGAACGACTGCATTTTGATCTCGCTCTTTTCAGTAGACTGACCTTTTACAGCTTATATAAAAAAAAAAGATATAGAAAAGCTCATATAGAAAAATACGATACAATATGCTCTAATATGTTATCATTGAGACATTTTTCGAAATTTAAGGGAAAACATGCGATTGGATATATTAATATCGGAAAATTGATAGAAACACTCTTCTTAAGAAAAATTGCAAATAATCTGCCTAAGTTTACGTATTTTTTCCCTCGTCAAAGCTGGAGATAACGCGTTATGAATCGTCTGAAATATACACACATTCAAGACAGTTCTATTTGTGCTCTAAAGAAATCTATCACGCATTCTATCTACTCATATACAACAGGGGCAATGACTCGCACAGAAGATTGCCATATACATAGAAATTGTATTGATTATAATAGTATCATTAATATGATGATTATATAAAACTCAAGATCTTTAATGGCAAAAACAAATAGATTAATACTTTATTTACAAATACTTTTAGTTGCTTAATTTAAATTTGCCTTAATTTTTTTGTAACGATATATAAATATTTTTACTATGCCAAGGTGTTACGTCTCATTGAGAACCGGTTTTAAATACGTACAGATCCGATTCGTCATCGCGACAATCACCTCGTAATTGAAATCGATGACGTTTTGGGGGATTTCGTGTTTTTTTAACTTTATTGTTGTTTTTTCTTACTTAATTGGAAAATACGAGACCGTTATGGCTATTTTTACTTTATGCTATCTGTCGTAATGAAATAAATTATGTTTATATGTAATATATTACTAGATTATGGTGACTCGTGGAGCGTGCTAGTAGATCTAACAAATAGAAGTTAAGATATTTTGAATTAAATTAACATATCCATTGTAGTGTGAAAGTAACTCTATTTTCACGCCTAAACCACTGAACCAATTTTGATAAATTTCAGTATAGAGATTGGACATTGAAGAAAGACATTGGCTACTTTTTAAATTTATATGGTAGAGCAACGTTTGCTGAGTTAACTAGTTTTACGTATAAGTTTAATTTTTTTTTATTTAAATCATTCATTGTTTCATGACTCGTGACTCGTGTCCCTAGGAGAAATGGCTAGGTTTTCTTCCAGTACGAAACAATTTTTTCGGATTTGTTTCAGACAGCAGTCCTGTATAAACCTTCAGGCGATAATGTCTGATAACTTGATTATCCTATTAACAACGAATGTATGTTAAGTTTGTAAGTTACCTTTTTATGGCTAGAGTTTAGCAGAAAGGCAAATGGTAGTAGGCCACCGCTAGCTATGGATGTTTGCAACACCAGAGTTAACGCGCTGCCGGTTTCAAAGGAATATTTTTTGAAAAATCCCATATCGTACTGTGCTGGGAAAACCTTAGTCCCAAGGACCAAGGAATACGCAACATGAAAGAACAAGAAAACAAGAACATTTGTTGAGCACATTACATACAGGAAAGAAGAGGTTCGAGGGGATGAAAGCATAGCCGACGGGCACTTTTACCTATTCATTTTTATAGTAAATATTTTACGTGGCATCATATTTTTACCGATTATGACCAAAAAACTTTGCTAAATTTGCTACTTTACAGCAAATTTAACCTGTGAAGTAGAACAACTTGACATCGGACATGTTCAATGGATTCAAACACACTAGTCGCAAATATTAAGGGATATAAAAACTAATCAACATTTTTGGGAGATTTCTAACAGCCTGTAATGGATTAAAATGTTTGTTCAGCAAAAAAGCCAAATTATAATGTACAGCTTTCAGATTTGGCTGGTCGATTACGCAGTAATTCTAAGAAAACTGTTGGAAACGTATTTCCAAATTTTTGCTCATTTAAAAAAGGAAAACTTTTTTACTATTCCACTAAATTTCACAATCTAAATACTCATTAAAAACGGATGTAGTAGCAATATTAACCAAAATGTTTTTTTTATTTACATGACAAACTCACCTCTTCCACTTCTGCCGACGAATCTTAAATCGTTGAACTTCGCCACCCTATTCTTCATCACTGCTGAGTTATTTCTCAGTTCTGCTGAGCAGTTCTCATCATTCCCTGCTCTTATTGTCACTAGAGTTCCATCTAACACATCACCAAGAGCTACCACTTTGAAACCACCAGGCAAAGTCTTATTTGATCTCCAATGCTGAGGCAACATCGAACACATGTAGTCCGGGCTACCCGTTTTCACTGTGGAAGAAAAAAATAAGTTTAGTAAATAACGTATCACAACGTTCTCATACTGATCTAGGATCTCCCTTAGAGGGAATGGACTGTACACTCACCACCAGAATACTTTCTACCATATCAATAAATTTAAAGTAAACTACAATCTATTTTGAAACTTACTTATTGTTATTTTCTGTTTTAAATATAAAATAATAAAGAATAAGCTGCCTTGTAGCTCAGTGGTATTACACTCGTAGACCAAACTAGAGATTTTGGGTTCGAATCTCACGGTGGCTTGCACCGCTTAGGCAGTTCTTTTTGTGCATATTATATGTGTGTACCATAAAACATCATGAAGAAACCTGCATGCCGAGAGCACCGGTATGCGTTACTCGCTAATGCGCCTTGGACAGGCGTGACGGTTCGTCCATTCCCCCTAGGGGTCCGAGCCCAGTAATGGGATCTCATGAGCTGTTATTATTTAGTATAAACAATTTAAATGGATTGTTCATTAAAATTCTATCATTCGAGAGCTTTTAATTTTTATTATAATGAGAACTTGTCTGACGGGCTATAGAACTAAACTGAATCGGGCGTTAACTGGCTTCGTAAAATCTGAATTAGTCCACGTCAAAAGCTTCTTTTTACGTTTTGATTAGTTTAACATATAAGCATTTGTGGTGTTTAATAAGTCAAAGAGGCCAGGAGTGAAAAAAGTAACTAAAAACTCTGAGTTTTTAGTTAAAGGAAGGTCAAAGATATGATAAACTGTGGAATGAAAATTTTGCAGTAGACACTAAATAACTGAAGACGCGACGTTTCACAAATACAATTTCTGCATTGGGTTAGTCAAATTATCCACTATCTCTTAGAAAATATCACTATTATGTAAACAGCGCTAAAATACATCCAAAAATTTCTAACAGGAAAATATTATAAAAAATACACATTGTCTCGTTCAATGTGATTATTAGGTGTTAATTATTTGTACACATAAATAGCCATAACAGTCTTATTTATGGGTTTGGATAATGTAAATACATATAAACCATATGAAAAAAGTAATATCATGTATTATGACCGATTTTAAATAATCTATTTACATATAAATATAGTAATGAAAGTGGACGAAGCGAAACAAGTATGTAAGGATCGTAGCAAGTGGAAAGAAGTGGTCTCTGCCTACCCCTACGGGAAAGAGGCGTGATTTATATGTATGTATGTAAATATAGAAACCATGAAAGTAATAAGTACTACGTACGTAGTACTTATTACTTCCATGATAGAAACTACTTCTACTTTTATGCGTATTGGCTTTAACACAAATGGAATTAATTTACTTCGACTATGGCTAAAAAATGTCAGGTGTACATAAATTTGGAAACTTCTCGATATATAATGAAAATGGTGTTCTTTTGAACATCTTATCCGTGTAGGGGCGGAGAAAGAATACTAACCTCTGCGCCTGGGGTCAGCCTGTCGTAAAAGGCGACAAAACAACCCACCCTAGCTACGTGGTAGGCCCTCAAGCCCGTCTGGTTGGCGACCACATTTGGTCTTAAGTATACCGCCATAATAAACTTGTGTTGTGTTCCGGCATTAGTGACCTAAGTTCCTGTGCCCTTATGGTACAGCAGCGTGTTCGCGATGCCACTGGTGTTGCAAACACCCAATGGTAAATGGCAATGGCAAGATAAGGCGATGGTAACTGCTAAATTATAAGCGGGTCTGCTGCCTGCCTGCTTCGTTACCCAGACTGTCTCCTACATTCGCACACAAACTGCTAATGATCGCTTTTTATTTTTAGCATTCCTACTACTTTTAACTGTCCTACAGCAATAAAAAAAAAACAAAACTATTGAACATATCGGGACTACTACCATTCAACGCGGAATTTTTCGTAGATGGTTATAGACTATTTATTTTTGGACTCCAACGATCCTTTTTCATTTTTGTTTTTGATCTACTTTTGTCTGTTATTTGGCCTGCGGAGCGGGCGTGATCGGCTAGTAAACTAAATTTGCTTTTTAAAAATATTATTATATTATAATAATATATGCAACTCCACTAAATTAATGATAACATCGGAATTTCATTTTCAGTCCTCAGAGAATAACAATATATATCATGTTTTAATTTCTTATTATTAAATAAATGTATCAGACAAATTTTATGTAACAGTGTGTTTGTAAATAAAGAGTTTGATAAGTAAACACGTAAGTGTTAATAGTGGTCAGTCTAGTGTGGAGTGATAGAATTTATAAACGAAGTTAAAATTAAAGTGAATTGCAAGTAATGTATGTGTAATACGAATGGCGTGTCAGCTCGAGCTAGCAAGGCTTTTTTTTTGGTCTCGGGGAAAAACCCTCTCTTGACGAGTTCCCCCAGTCCGGGGGGACCGAGGGATATGTGGGACTCCAGGAAAGATCAACTACTCACTAAAAAAACCCCGCTGTCCTTCTATCGCCTACGCCCGGGCCTACGGATATGTGACCTACCGATCTCGTGGCCGGGCTGACGTCGGCCCGCCCTTTGTCTCAAGGTGGGCCTCTTCTAAAGTGTTGGCGCCAGGGGGTCAGGGTTTCATCCCCCCGGCGCTCTAGGTAACAACTCTAGGAGTTGAGGAGGGCCGCAAAATAGCACGCGGCCCTCACCCTCGCGGCAATAGTGCGGGTGGCGGGTCCTCCCCAGAGGGACCGCCCGCAGCCGCTTTTTATGGCGGCCGGAGTTACTTGCCCTCCGGCGCCGCCGACGTGGCGTGCGTTGGCGGGAGGGGAGTGTGGTGGTCAACTCCCGCTCCCGCTCCGCCGCCTCCTTTGCGGACATGACTGACTCGCAGAAGGAGGCGACGGCCGTCTATCCAGGATCACCCTCGACCATGAATAGAACCAGGGCCGGGAGCGACAGGTCCGCGCCGATTTGGGGGACTAGGGCGCGGCACTCCTCGCGGCACGCAGAGCACACGGCGATAGTGTAGTCCACCGTGTCCTCCTCGTCGCCCTCGCCACGGTGGTGGCACCCCGACGTCATCTCCCGCCCTTTGCGACATAGGTACCTCCCGAAGCAACCGTGCCCCGAGAGGATCTGCGTCAGGCAAGAGGTCAGGGAGCCGGGGCGCCTTTCCAGCCATTCGGCCAGAACGGGCCTCACCGCTTCGATGGTGGCGAGGCCCACGCTGGGGTGCGCGAGGCGCTCCTTCCACTGAGCTAAAATTGCTTTATCATAAAGCTGCTATTGAAAAATCAGTGTCTATGCCTATTCTAATCAGGTTCATATTTCGTTTATAATTTATTTTTATTTAACACTGTTAAATAAGATGTCTCAAATGTTTTGTCAAGTATAAAATTTAAACAAATCATTTGTGTGGTTTACCTTACAGAAGCAATGTATGTGTACAAAAATGGCCACAAAGCGTGTGTAAGAAGTGCGGTAAGTGGGTGTGGGCGAGTTATTTGGGTTGTGGGTTTAGTTAATTTTCATTTCACTGGACTGATCTATCGTGAACGACCAGATTGGAATTTATGGTTAGAACTAATTTGACTATTTTTTTGGCAAGTGGAAATGCTTGAAGCACACCCCGTTGCCTGTGAACGGGCGGCGGGATAGTGTAGAACTCTTCATGCAATGAGCCCTTACGCCCCCTTCACTAGGCTGGGGAACGCACGTCGTCGATATACCCACTAAACTGGTGTTCCTTCGCATGTATTGAGTGTCGGGCCACGGTACGTGATGAACTAGTCAGGCATTGGCCCTACTATGACTTATGCAACATTTTTTTTATTATTTGTGAAGAATCGTTTTTGCAGTTAATAAAATATTGTATCGCAGATGTATTTCCTTTCCTCCTGTTCTTATCCTACATTATATGGCGTCGGCACAACATGTTCTCTCTTTCCACTCTCCTCTGTTAGGCGTCATCTCAATATTCACACCCCTTTTTTGCCATGTCATCAAGAATGACCTTCCTCGACACTGCATTTTTTGTGCAGATAGAAATGGAGATAAATGTGGCTGAACGATGCCTTCCATTCGTTACCAACGAACTAGGAACTTAATCCATTGTTACGTTTAACAATTAATATTTTAAAGATACGAAGTAGTAATTCTCATTTGTCACGGAAACTGAACAAACGGAATAATGTTGCTAGAAATTTGCCATGAAATAGAATACAGGTTATATGTATATATACGTAAATAAGAAACATGTTAAAAAAACAAATGACAATCGTAACCAAAATACACAAAGGTAGCTCAGTGGTATTAAGCTCGGAGACCAATCTAAAGGTTCCGGGTTCGAATCCCACGGTGGGATGTACCATTTAGACAGTTTTTCTCGCCTGTGCAGATTGTAGCAAAATTCACCTCTGTGGCCGGGATCGGCCTGTCGTAAAAGGTGACAAAACTACCCTAGCTACGTGGTAGGGCTATCCCGTCTGGATGGCAACCACGATTAATAATATTTGTAGATACTTGTTAAGGATCTTCTCTGTACAGGGGCGGAAATAGTCAAAGACAATGAATAAGATAAGGTCTATTTTTAAAACGCTATCTCAGTAAATTGAAGAGATATTAAAAAACGGATAACACAGATCGATAGGGCGTGCCCAAAAACCCCCATTTTGACACCAAACTTTTTTTTTAGGCCGCGATCGGTTGAACCACCGCCTATAGAAC
This sequence comes from Malacosoma neustria, assembly GCA_963693495.1. NCBI lineage: Eukaryota > Metazoa > Arthropoda > Insecta > Lepidoptera > Lasiocampidae > Malacosoma > Malacosoma neustria. The sequence continues at coordinate 12,994,872 of OY856387.1, read as the reverse complement.
AGCACAAATTTTAAATTTCAAAGAGTTGTGGCTCGTGAGCCAGAACTCTTAAATCCCTACTACTGGCGGAGTAAGAATACTAACCTCTGCGGCCGGAGTCGGTCTGTCGTAAAAGGCGACGAAACAACCCTAGCTACGTGGTAGGGCCTCAATCCCATCTCGATGGCATCTATCCTTAGTCTGTAAGTAAGTCGCCATAATAACCTTGTGTGTGTGCATTAGTGACCCAGGTACCTCTACCCTTATGGGACAGCAGCGTGTACGCGGTGCCCCTAGGATTGCAAAGTAAGTATTAAGTGAGCCACCAGCCTATCGGCTGTTCCTCATCAATAAAAAATATGGGTACAAAAAAGGGAGGACCGTACTGTGAGAAAAAAATAATTTATCAAGTGGAAATAAATACACAACGTAGCTGTGCACACAGCTAGTAATAAGATAAATAGTTTTGCAACTTCAAACAATGATAATAATTTTCCATGACATTTTACAGTTTATCTGTAGAAAACATATAAATGTTAACTTCGTAATATGTTCCTATTATTGATTTAAATTATGAATTAGACAAAAATTATCTACAATGTAAAATTATTCTAGATTTTCTTGTTTATAAATAGATTATGTAGCTAATTATATATTAATGAAAATTATTGTGTTCTTTGGTATAAAATAATAAGAAAAACACGTGCTCATTCTCATACTTTTTCTTGTAAGCGTTTGGTTCTAGTTACATCCAAAGCTTTAAGTTCAGGGTCCGAGTTACACGACTGAGTATCGGTACAGAGCAAATGAAGGTTACTACACTTTACTAGTTTAACGATGTGACACAATTTTGGCATCATGCCATAGGTCAACTCACAGGAATATGTCAAATCAATATAAATATATACGCATTGTATTAATATTTAATGCGGTATAGGACTAATCAGGTTTAGAATAATTTAATTTCCTTGAAACACCTCGAAGAATAATAACGGCTAGTTTAATTAAGACATGTTATTTTAAATTTATTATGCTAAAGGTTTACATAGAAACCGGATTACTGTATTACAAGCAGATTAAGAGAGCGAAAGCTGTGTTATCAAAACAACAATATATGCTGAACATTCTTATTGCAATGAGCATCATTGGCCGAGTATATGATCTAAGTATCGTTTTAATTGCAAAACAAATATTGGCCAACACTCTCCAGTATATAGAATTACTTCCAGCTACAATGCTTTATGTAAAGATATTGTTCGATCCTTGCATAAAGGGTATCTGAAATTGTACCTCTTGATTTTTGTTACCTACCCTCACTTTAGGTGAGGTAAAAGGTAAAAGCGAGGGTGGGACGCAAATAATATAAGTAGTAACGCATGAGCTTATAAACGCGCGGAACGGTCGACGTTCGACCTCCCTTCAGTTACTCCAAACTCCCATTGGCTTAGCCATAAAATTGTGTGTTCAGTGTGCGTGAATTTAGCTGGTGCCGTGCAACAGTTCCTCCGCGAGCGGACCTGAACTGAACCGGGAAGGGGTGGAATCAAGGTCAGTGCGAATTTATTTGCCCAATGCAAGGTATCGCGTCTCTCTAAACACCGATCCATCCTCTCTCATACAGTCCACTGCTCTCGAGCTAACCTTCTCATTTCTGTACGGTGCAATCTCGATCCGTGACCAGCATCGTACAGAGATCGATATCTTTTTGGTTCTATTCTCTCTATGAAATTTAAATTAAGCTGTGTTTGCAAGTAACATTTTTAAATTATTTTCAATCTGTTATATTATGTTTATGTTTTATTTCTAATTAATTTACAAGTCTTAGCTTTCATAAGCTTTCTTTGCAATTCTTAGCTTATCCAACGAAGTTGTGTCTTCATCTAGTAGTCTTCATTTTATAATTATATAATTTTAGCTTTAGCTATATTTTAAGTAAGATTGTAAATGTATTCAGTTTTTAATACCGGAAAAAAATATTAATAGCTGCATTCTTAAGAGATATATAGTATGAACTTAGCTAAAAATAATTGTCGCTGTTGTTTTTTGTTTAATTATATCTATGACTGGTAGCAAAGGGTCATATTTTTTTATTGCTGTGGTACACTTGACAGTTTGATGGACCACTTAACAGTTAGCGGTTACCATCGCTTATGAATATTAGCGGTGCTAAGGAAACGGCTAATACGTTGCCATCCACGTAGGGGAACTGGAACTTAATCACTCATACCGGAACACAACAAATGCGGCATAGTTAGAAATATGCATTATGAAATAATATGGCGGTTGCCATCCAGACGGGTTTGGAGCTTTTCCACCTTGCTAGGGTAGTTTTGTCGCCTTTTACGACTGTCTAGCGCCGGCCGCAGGGGTCAGTATCCTTACTCCACTCTTGTACGGAGAGTAAGTACAATTTATAAAATAGGATTTTAAGCCGGCTCAACGAGCATAATTTCGTTGTGAGAAACGGACAAAAAACTACAGTCCCGCTGGAACTTATAATTAAGAAAATATAATCTCTTATTAATTGGAGGCATGCACAATTTATTAGAATTAAAATTATTAGATATGTAAGAAATGTAATAAATAGTAAATTAAAATTTGATATAAGAATATAACACAGTATTTGAAATGAAGAAAAGAAATCTATAAGAACTTTCTCTAGGATCTCGTTGAAGTCTTTTTGTCTGTATAGAAAATATAAACAGTATAAAGTAATAAATATAAGATTTCATTTAAAATCCAATTAATTTTTTTAAACTGTTAACATATTATGTATATATATAAAAAAATATTTTTTATTACCCGCTAGTTCTATGAGCATTTTACAAAATAAATTGTTGTAACTATTTGTTAGGTATATAATAAACACCTCAAAAAAGTCTAAGCAACATGCATGATATTACAAATTTACCATTTATACTAATTAATTTCTAAGTCTTTACTCACTCAAAATGCATAGGTATGTAAATTTTTTTGTTATTGATAACATACTGGCTGATTGTAAAAAAAGAATTTCGATTACGTTTTGTTTTTTTTTTCATAAAATTAAATGAAAGGGAATTTGTTTGAATTTAAGTGCATTTTTATTGCTACGTTTAGTCTTGATTTTATAATTTTACCAACCATTTAAATAAAGTTAGCGACAAAATTGAATTGTAAGATATTCTGTAGGGATGTTGTAAGCGGGAAGTAATCAATCTCAGGTATCTTGGCATTTTAGCATTCATAGAAGTGTTATTTGTCGTCTTTGGCAGCGCTACAATAATACAAGGGAACCCGCTGAACAGCATCCAGGCCGTAAAAGTACAACCACTCGGCAAGACCGGTACCGGTCTTGCCGAGTACCGGTCCATACAATTGACTGCAAGACGCCAGCCGATGTTAACCGCTCGAGAGATAAGTTTGAGGCTACAAAATTCAAGTGGTGTTAATGTAAGTCCCCAAACTGTGCGGAATCGACTGCATGAGTACGGCCTACGAGCTCGACGCCCAATTAGGTGCCCACCGATACGTCACGGGAATCGCGCTCGTCAAAATGAATGGTGTAGAGAACGCAGAACATGGATCCAGGAACAATGGGATAACATTATGTTTTCCGATGAGTCGCGATTCGGGTTTAGGCCTGATATAAGAAGGGTGCGAGTGTAACGTCGGCCCGGAAATACTGAAAGGCTCAGGCGCATTCAGGAAGTTCATCCATACAGCGGCTCAACAGTTATAGTATGGGCGGGTATTATGAAGAACAGGCGAACTGAGCTCTTTTTGTAAATGGAAACATGAACGCTGAAAATTACGTTGAGAATATTCTCAGACCTCATGTCCATCCATTTGCACAAACCTTTGGCTCCGATTTTACGTTAATGCATGAAAATGCGCGTTCACATACAGCTCGGCGAACCAGTCAATACTTGGCAAAGGAGAACATCCGGGTATTGCCCTGGCCTGCACAATCGCCAGACCTCAACCCCATCGAGCACGCATGGGACATGTGCTCCAGAGACGTGTTTTGAAGGACTTGGATCTCCATCCTTGACAACAACCCAACAGTTGAAGGATTTGCTACAATTTCATTGGGAGCGAATACCGCAAGATGACATAAACAGTCTCATTAATTGAATGAATAATCGTTCCGACAAGTTCTGAATAGCAGATGAAGCCATACTTTGTATTAAATTATTCTATTCTTTCACAATAAATTCATTTTCTTTAGAAATTTCATTTTGAAAAAAAAAAGTTTAGTTGCTTATGGACCTTAGTTTCTACAGTATATTCTAATATTGTTAATTTCTGTTATTAAAAGAACTTATAAAGACAACAGCTGTTATTTTTACATCATATGACCCTAAAGGTATTATTTTACAAATAAAATACAACGTTATAATGTGAAAAACCATCCTAAAATTTAAATTAGTACATGTTGCTTAGACTTTTTTGATGTGTGTATAATAAACAATAGTTTTACTATATATATCTAACATGTTACACTATAGTTCAGAACTAAATCACTAGGGAGTATAAGATATATAAAAATACGGAAAATATCGTCGTTAGGTCAATTGGTCACTTTGACATTGGAACAAGAGATCGAAGGATCAAATAAAGATAGGCTAATCGATCGATTCTGATGCTCCTGCGAAGCCACTAATACTGGCTTTCAAGAAACGATTTCCAACCTTTGTTGTAATATAGACTTAATAAATTATACCAAGTATTGAGAAATCATTAGTTATATATTATTTATAGTTTGAGTAATATATAGATACTCGTATTAAATAGTTATGGAAATATTTGTTATGTATTATTTGTACTGATTGATGCATTGTAGTTAAAGCTCCTTTAATTATCATTACTATTTTAAAAATATATATAGAAAATATAAATATATATATATATATTTAAAAATATATTTAGATATTCAAATATTTTTGATATATTTATTCATTAAAGTCCAATTCCGTTTTATTCAAAAATTTACTGGATTTTATAAAATTGGATCAATAAGATTTTGGTTTTAGTGGTGAAATGGAGTACATGGATGTTTTCTTTAGAAATGAGTTCAGATTTATGAAAATAAGTCTGAAGCTAAGGTTGCGTTCCTGCTGTACTGTTTTCTACAGTTCGATAATCAAAGCGTCTGGAGGTTAGTGGGTAGGAATGTAACTCCCAATCCACGTTCTCGGGTTCCAGCCTTATAGTACAAATTCTTAAGCTTTTTGAAATAAATTTCAGTTTTGAAATAATGCTAATAATGTTTAAATTAAGAATAGATTCTATCATATAACTGGTTAGTTAAACAAAAGTTGATTTGACCATCGATATATGTGCATAAAAGGTTGTATATAGAATCAGATAATTCTTACCAAGATCAGGATATTCAGCTAAAGCTTCATCCACAATGGCTTTCAGCCACCAAGGAGGATGATCAGCCATCTCGCGGCGCCGTCGGCCCCGCGCCTCATACGGCAAATGCATCCTTTACATCAACATCACACTTCACACGCTGGTTTTCTATGGTCTATCAAATAACTAGCCCCACTATCCAGTCAATGGACACGTCACAAATGGAATTGTCAAGTCCCGTGTCAAGGTCACTTATCTTTTTTGGCAAGTTCGAAGGCACTGCTTACTAACGCTTCCTCGATTCTGTCTTTTTGTTTACAATCTGTTAAATGTTGGCGCCGTGCCAATGTATTTCTTCGCCGAATATTTGGCTAGAAGGAATTCTTTTTCGGTGATTAATGTCTTGAGCAACGCTTGGTGTATTATTAATAATGGCGATCTTTGGATATTTAATACTATATTCAGTCTCTTCGATGTATTTTACTTTACAAATTTGAAGGTATATTTGAAAAATATATATTTTATAAATAAACAATTATGCTGCGTCTGCTATGTTCGATCACAAGCGGAAATTATTGTCCATAAATATGGAGCGCGATCACGAATATTTGTAGCAATTTTTCCTTAATTCAAAGTTGACGTTTATTCTAATTTGTTGCTAGTACAGACCTTGGCGATTTCTTCAATCTAACTTTCGTCATTTTAGATGAGTCACAAACTTGTCTGTGTTGTTGTGCGAGATCATGTGCTGATGATCATCGGCAGTTCCGGTGTTATTATATCTTACTATCGTGGATACGATATCAGCTGAGCGTTTAATTACTCAAGTTTTAATTCCTCGCACGTAAGTCGGCAAAGCGCGCGTTTTTTGCAAGTTTGTCGGCGTAGACTCGCTTCCAGGTATTAACCGCGTCGCGAGTTCGGTGAGTCAGCGTCAGCGTGCTCGCAGCACCATTCGGAGGCTGCACGCGTGTTTACTGCTCGCGCGGCTCTCTACTACTGAACCGCCGCCATTCTGTCACTCGCTGCCTCCATTCTCTGCGGTCAATCTGCGGTTTGGCCACGCTTCATTTGTCGGGAAAATGCGCGCTATGGCTCTCCCTGTCGCACCTTTACTACGCGGGGTGTGATTGAGCGAGATACGTGAAAGTTTTGTGTCATTAAATATTTTTATTTAGTTGTATTGTTGGAAGGGAAATATTATGAGGTTTTTCATTTTGAAATTTGTTTCAGTGGCTTTCTTTATGATCCGCTTCCTATCTATAAAATTGTTTCCAGCTACGTGTAGTCCAAAGAAATGTCCTTTATACTACACGTATACATTGGATAGACGAATTAGTATATTTATTGTAAATTAATTGTTTGTAATAACCCTTTATTATAATAATTTATTCAAAGTATTTATATCCAGAAATGAAATATGATGTGAATTCGCAATCGTTTTATTTGGTAATACGATAATTTAATTTGAAACTAATGTCTGTACGAATTAGTGAAACTAATGAGGTTTGACTGCCGCCGAATTAATTATGAAACCTGACACGTTGCATAGGTACGTTCTCGTTTTATATAGGACAAATTTTTAATATATTTATATTTATGGATTACACGTATAAAAATGTTAAAATAATTGGGTTGGTAACAAAAAGTATATTAACAAAGTTTCGTTTGAAATGCAACAAATTAAATCTTAATAATAAAAGAAAAATATACAAACGTAGTTTTTTAATGTATTTGAATTAAGAAATTGAAATCTTATTTAATTTTTAAATTTATTTGATATTTTTAATACTCTTTATAAATTATATGAAATATATAATTTTTAAATATGCTTTCATTAGGGGATCTATTTTGGTTTCGCAAACTACGTACTGAACATTATTTAATGAATAAGTTTAAGGAAAACTTGAAATATGTTTATCAGGAAAAATCTTTTTGATTTTTAGGTAATATCCTTGTTTTAATTATGCATATTATTTGTTGAATATTATTGGTATGAATTTGATCTTAAGACGGTGAGTGGGCGTGTGTTCAGCTGGGCGGGGCGACTCCGCCTTCCTCGCGAAGACAGCGCTTGGAAAAATGCGCCGCGACCCTCAACCAACATCACACCTCTATCATGCGACACTTGTTGCATATCACATGCTTTATCTTATCGGCAAGTCTAGTCTAATAGGCGCTCATATCTCAATAAGACGGATGACACTTTATGACTGAAAATAAAGTGCAATTGGTTACTACCCTTTTTTATTTACTCTCGACTTTGTTATGAACTTTTAAATTTATCCGTGCAGGGGCGGAGAAAGAATACTAACCTCTGAGGCCGGGGACGGCCTGTCGTAAAAGGCGATAAAACAACCCACCCTAGCTACGTGGTAGGGCCTCAAGCCAGTCTGGATGGCGACCACCTTTGGTCTTAAGTATGCCGCCATAATAACTGCGTTATGTTCCAGCATTAGTGATCCAAGTTCCTGTACCCTGACAGACAGCAGCATGTTCGACTGGCGTTGCAAACACCCATAGGCGACGGTAACTGCTAAATTCTAAGCGGGCCGTCAGCCTGTCTGCTGTTCTACAGTCATAAAAAAATATATATTATAAAGAATTTCATGTTTTTTTATTGCTATGGAACAGCATGCAGATAGGCTCACAGCCCAGTTAATAGTAAGCAGTTATCGTCGGCTCTGGATGTTTCCGACACTAGAGGCTGATGCCTCTAGTGTCGGTGAACACGCTGCAGTCAGCGTAGGAATACTGAAGTCTTAGTCTCTTACCCTGGAATTCAACACTAACTTAGGATGGTGGCATACCTGTTGCCATCAAAGTGAATTTAGAATCTAACCTACCAATTTTTTTGCTGTAAGACAGCAGACAGGCTGACGGACCATTTAAAATTTAACAGTGACCGTCGCCTATGAGTGTTTGCAACACCAGTATAATCGCGAACACGCTGCTGCCCAATAAGAGTGCAGGGACGGGGGTCTCTAATGTCAGAACACAACACAAAGTTAGTATGGTGGCATATATAAGACCAAAGGTGGTTGTCATCCAACCGGGAATGGAGCCTTACCATGTAGCTAGGGTGGGTTGTTTTGTTGCTTTTTACGACAGGCCGGCCCCTGCCGCAGAGCTCAATATTCTTTCTCCGCCCCTGCACGGATATAAATTAAATATCTTTTAAGAAATTTAAAGAAAAACATTAAATATCTTTAAAAATTTAAGCAAATGAAACTATACATCATTTATGGGGTTTATACTGTATTTTACTAGTGACAAAGAAAACCTTTAAAAACAATTAGTACTGTAGTATTTATGCACACCCTGCCGCAAGGTAATGCGCACGCGCCTTTTCTCCCATAACATCACTTTTTTTTATTAAAAGCACATTGATGTTTCTTTGTAGCCCTTAAATGTGTATATACTAGGCGACAGAATAAAAATACAGTTTCATAAATTTTATTTATACTACAAATCATAAGCACTAAATAAAATTAATAAATAAATATACATATATGACATTTCACACAGCACAATCTAAGCCCTAAACAGTATAGTGCATGTGTTATGGATACTACAGAACTGATATACTTTTATATTGTAAATAAAAGTTTATTAATAATATATAATACATATTATTAAGTACACTCAGACTGGACTGGAATGGAATCTATAAAATCCATAGGTATTCCGATTTGTGAAAGCTTAACGCCACAGAAGTCGTCTAACTTGATATCAATCACCGTAAATAAGGTTGGGATTAAAACCTCAACGGTATAATTTTAATGTACCGCAAACTAGACCACGCCACAAATCATAAAGGAGCACGTGGTGTAATTACGTAACAGTGACATCCGCGTGACCCAATAACCGCAGCGCTGCCGATTTTTGCGGGCGGCCAAGGAAGACCGCAGAGGCCGCGCCGCAGCCGCCGCTTTCCGCTGATTTATTTAATTACCCACATCATCTCTGACCGTCTAAGTCTCGATATATTAAATGATAGTAAATTGTTAATGAATGTCTTAGATTTCACTTAATTTTAGTAGTACTTCTTTTTTATTGCTGAGGAATAAATAGGCTGACGGCCCACTTAGTAGTGAGTAGTTACCGCCGCCTATGCATGTTTGCTACGCTAAGGGCACTGCGAACACCCTGCTGTCCCATAGGGATACAGGAGTTTGGGTCACTAATGCCGGAACACAACACATGGTTATTATGGTGGCATACTTATAACAATAATAATCATTTATTTTGGAAATCAAGTCACAAAATACCAAATCTAATTAAGTAATTTAATAATTACATAACTAAACTAAATAATAAAATAAAATAAAATGAATATAATGATTCCATGCAGTAACTATCATCATCATCATCATTTCAGCCGGAAGACGCCCACTGCTGAACAAAGGCCTCCCCCAAAGATCTCCACGATGATCGGTCCTGCGCTGCCCTCATCCAACCTATTCCGGCGATCTTGACCAGATCATCGGTCCATCTTGTGGGGGGCCTACCAACACTGCGTCTTCCGGTACGCGGTCGCCATTCGAGGACTTTTCTGCCCCAACGGCCATCAGCCCTTCGAGCTATGTGCCCAGCCCACTGCCACTTCAGTTTTGCAATCATCCGGGCTATGTCGGTTACTTTGGTTCTCCTGCGAATCTCCTCATTTCTGATTCGATCTCGCAGGGAAACTCCGAGCATAGCCCTCTCCATTGCCCTCTGAGCGACCATGAGCTTTCTCATAAGGCCCATAGTTAGCGACCACGTCTGCGTTCCGTATGTCATCAGTGGCAACACACATTGGTAACTAAGTAACTATCATAACAATATTAAAATTAAAACATGCTACAGAAATAGATTCAGATATCTTCACTATGAATTAAGCTGAGTATGATACTGAATCCATTTTTGCAGCATCGGTGAGTCCCAAAGGTCTATAGATAGCTTATAGACCAAGGATGGTTACCATCCAGACGGGATTGTGGCCCTAGCACGTAGGAAAACTCATTGAGCTTTTTTAGTAGAACTACCAATTCATTAAACTAGAGCAAATTTCTCTTGTATTTCATTACATATACTTCTAATTTTATTCTCTAATTGTGTTCTAAAAAAATATTTTACGAAATAAATTATTTTTGTATCTACGTCATAATTCTTTGCTGTTCTCTCAATATTATTGAATACCTTCAATATTATTGAAGTTTTACGACTACAATGGCCCTCAGATAACTTGAAAATTTAAAAGCATATCTAACTATTCTGTACAATTCATATTACGTTCACGATCTCACTGAAAATATTAAATAGTTCTGTTCTGTACCGGATGGCGGCCATTACGAAATGAAACACACAAACAAAAGCTCTCCGCTAAACTTACGAGTACTCCCTGAATCCAATTATCAGTTTTTGATTTAAGACTTTATATTAAAATCTGTTAGCTTCTAGAGCATAACGTATAATTCTCAATGTAACAAAATAAAAAAATAAAAAAAATATACTATAAAATAAATAAAATATACTGGCACAATTCAGATAACTCTATCTGGTCCCAAGGTAACTAGCATAACACTTGTGTTATCGCGCACCCCAGCGCGGGCCTCGCCACTATCGAAGCGGTGAGGCCCGTCCTGGCCGAATGGCTGGAAAGGCGCCACGGCGCCCTGACCTTCCGCCTGACGCAGGTCCTCTCGGGGCACAGTTGCTTCGGGAGGTACCTGTGTCGCATAGGGCGGGAGATAACGTCGGGGTGCCACCACTGTGGCGCGGGCGACGAGGAGGACACGGTGGACCATACTGTCGTCGTGTGCCCTGCGTGGCGCGAGGAGCGCCGCGCCCTCGTCGCCCAAATTGGTGTGGACCTGTCGCTCCCGGCCCTGGTTCTGTCCATGGTCGGGGGCGATCCTGGATGGACGGCCGTCGCCTCCTTCTGCGAGACAGTCATGTCCGCAAAGGAGGCGGCGGAGCGGGAGCGGGAGTCGACCACCACACTCCCCTCCCGCCAACGCAGGCCACGTCGGCGGCGCCGGAGGGCAAATAACGAACTCCGGCCGCCGTAAAAGCGGCCGCGGGCGGCCCCTCGGGGGAGGATCCGACGCCCACACTATTGCCGCGAGGGTGAGGACTGCATGCTGTTCCGCGGCCCCCCTCAACTCCTAGAGTTGTTAGGAGAGCGCCGGGGGGACGAAACCCTGACCCCTGGCGCCAACACTTTAGAAGGGGCCCGCCTCAAGACAAAGGGCGGGCCGGCCCCGGCCCGGGCCACGAGATCGGCAGGCCACATATCCGTAGGCCCGGGCGTAGGCGATAGGAGAACAGCGGGGTTTTTAGTGGGTAGTCGGATGGCCAAACATCTTTTCCGGAGTACCACATATCCCTCGGTCCCCCTGGGCCGGGGGAACCCGTCAAGAGAGGTTTTACCCCGAGACAAAAAAAATGGGTACTAGACTACTGATAAACTACATACAATACTTTTATCGAGTAAATAAATACATATTATACACAAACACTCAAACATGAGATGGTAATCGCACCCCCGACCTCCCTAAACTTAGTAAGTTAAGCTTAGCCAAAGTGCATTAGCCGCTACTCCATAGAGGTAGTCAAGAAATCCCACGAAGATTTCATGCCTTAGTCCCAACTTCTCAGGATGACTCTTTTTATCCTGGTTGCTCAGCTTAAAATGCGCTAAAACCGGACGGTTGGAATTATGACTACATAATAATGATAGCTAACTACGTCCCCTAGCTGGGCTTAGGTCACCTTCTAGAGGGAATGAATAATATTCCCGCTATTCTTGCCTAAGACGGATTAGCGGTTTACTCATGCCGTTGATCTTCGTGTATACGAACGATACCCATCGACGAATGAATTAACCTTTACCTGTTTATATGTGGCAGTTATTGTTACTATAATTGAATCGTTAACATCTAAATTCGGCTTCGAGTGTCGAAAGTTACTCATAACTTAGATAGAGAAGGAGCATCAGCAGGTGAATACGCCTGACAGTCAATAACCGAGATTTGCCGAGTGTGATTGAATTTTTTTTATAACTTTGGAACAACAGACTGTAGACCGTGAGGCCTACTAAATCGTAAGCAGTTAACCTATTAATGTTTTCGATACTAGGGGCATCACGAACAAGCTGCCGTCCACGTAGAGGAATTGGAACCTGGCCCATTTATAGAACATAACACTAAGTTATTATGGCGTACTTAGAGACCAGGTGGCTGCAACCCTTCCACCTAGTTGTGGTTATTTTACCGCCTAATACGACAAGCCGCGTCCAACGCACGGGTCTATATATTTAATCCACCCCTCCTCGGAGAGAATTAAATAGTAAATAAAATCAAACTAACATTTAAAAAATATATCTACGAGTGTTTTAATTAATGACGTCTGTTACAATTACCAAGGCTAATGGAATAGTCAAAACAATTAACCACACGGGAAGGAATCGTGACCGCATTGATATCATGGAAATAATAAATAAAATTGATTACAATTATTTTATATAACCTAATTGATTTTCAGTATTTTACATTTATACTATCTAGATTATTTGAGATCTAGCTACTTTTATATACACTGTATTTTTATTTAATATAGCGATTCTTTTTGAGCTTCATCTTTGAACCTTGGTGGGTTATATGGCTGAACGCTAAAACTATAACGCTCACATAAGCGTAGGTGCTCCGGCGGTCAACTCCATGCCACCGGGGGCAAATCGCCCCCGAGTTTGTGCCGGAGTAAAGGCCCGCCTTAACACCCCACCACATCCCCTGCACAAAGGGTAGAAGATATTAAATCGATCGCCTATATAAAATAAATGTAATTTTTTTTGTGTCTGTGCTTATAAAAATGCTAAGATACCGAAATTTACACACGCTCACAATACTGACCAACGTATCTGGAACTACGAAATAAATCTCCTGATGCAATAGTCATGAGTGTTTGTATAAAATAGTGTGTAATTCAAAGATAGGTTGCGGTTGCTAGCTATACGACGTACAGCGTAACAACACTAAAGGCCCAAGGCAATTTAAAAACATTTCTTTTGTGGCAACATTTTATATCATTCTAATTCTTTAAATAAATAATTATTTTTTATTTATTAATAAATTTTCTCTAAATAATAACTGCATAAAACACGTGGGTTCGAAACCTTCCTCTAGAAGCAACAAGTTACACATGCCGGTAATTTCGGTATACAGGTAGTGTATGCAATTTAGCCTATGGTATGCATTTACAGCATACCTCTAGCTGTGAAGATGTCACTTTCAAGATAGGAGAGCCATGGGAAAGTGTGGGTGACATACATTTGCAAGGGATCATTATAAAATACTTCTTCTTCCTCCTGCCCTTATCCTACATTATATGGGGTCGGCACAACATGTTACATGTTGTAATAGTTGTGACTTAGTTTTTACAACCGGCCGCCTGCCTGACGTTAACCTTTTTATTTAAATTATTTTTCTCGTTTCACATTGAAAGTAGGACACGAAATTTCGTTGTCAATTTTCTAATATATCCTCAAGCGACACTTTTATTGGTTTCTTCTTGAGTAAACAACATCTGAGTGTCGTTTGGGGTGTGCAGCGTGGCACTTTTGCCGGGTCGCCGACTTTTACGGGGTCTGTGCATAATATACATTCGACAACTACGTCACGAGTACTCCTAAATAGGAAATTCGCAGTGCCGAGCTATAATTTTAATTTGAAAATTTTTTTGCAAATAGATGTTTCTATAACCATTACTATTAATTTGACTCATATTTGATTTTATTACAACAGCGTTTTCCGCGTGACTCCAAAAGTACGTGCTACCCATAGCTAAAATTATAAACTAACTAATATGCGCGTCATATTTGAACATAGCTGGAAAAAGCGCAAGATTTCCTTTAAAGGAAACTGACTTGACTACGTGAAGAAAACCTAAGCTCCACCAACCACCAACCAAGTATTTTGAAGACCTCCCTCTCCCCTAAATGGGTCACATGATATAGCTAAGTTTCTTTTGAGGAGTGTTTTATTTTTATAAATGGAATATATGCCCCAATATTATTATGGCGGTTTCCGAGTGAGATAAAATATTCTAACATACCATACTTTTTTCTAAAATAATAGATTTATTCTGTATCAATATTTTTTACGTGGAGGGGCAGAGTAAAAATACTAACCCCTTTTTTTGGGAGGTGGAAATGCATGACGCGCACCCCGCCGCGTGGGAACGGCAGACTAGTGTGGGACTCCTCGTGCAATGCGCCCATACGTCCCCTTCTCTAGGCTGGGGAACGCACGTCACTGGTATACCCACTAAAACCACTCTGGTCCATCAAACGCCTTTAGTGCCGAAGTCGCGGAACGCGACGATTAGTCAGGCCGCGACCCCGACTGACACCGGCCCGCTGTCGCGGGTCTCTTCAAAGCTGGGGGGGGGGGGGGGGGGGTTTGACGAACCCCAGCATCTTCTACAGCCGGGGTTGTCTTGTCGTGAAAGGCGGCAAAAAAACCTGGCTACATGGTAGACAAATAATAAATAAATATTTTATACGGAATAAATGTTTCGGAATGTTCAATTGATAGGAAAAGCCGAACAGGAAAGCACGAGTATTAAAATAAATGACTAAATTTGTGACGTCAACATCGTTCTACCTACAAAGCCCGATGTCACGTACGCAACTATTGCACTTGCTTCAATAACACGAGAATTTTCATTCATGAATACATGTTTACAATAACAAGTGTTGTTTTTAGGTTAAATTTTTATCACTCCTTGTTGGTTTGTAAGTTATGATGACAAAAGGGCGATTGGAAATCCCAATTACTGTACTCGAATGTTAGAAATTTAATAAATTTAACTCCAAAAGCATTACCTGTTACGAGTATTATGACTCGCCGAGCGTGTAACATTGTTAAACGTTTGAACCGTTCCTTCTTTTTTTTAATTAAATTGATTTTATTGCACCAAAAATTATAAGGGTGAAACTTAAATACTACAAAATTATATAAAATGACTAAAAGTAGATAAAATAATTGATTCCACTTGCTCCAGAACTAGATCTAACTGTTATCTCTGGGGCAAGTTTCCTCTCGCATTTTTAGTGAGTGTTTATGCGTAAATGCGAGGAAGCGTTTGTGCGCGTGCGTGTGTGTGTGTGTGTTTTTGAGCGTACGTGAGTGTGTGTGTGTGTGTAGTTGTGAATTTTTCTAACTAGGATAAATATGTATTGTTCTCCAACATGAATAAAATTTTCTGTGTCGGAATAGTTAATTTTTAATAGCCATGATTTTTACTTATTTTTATTTATATTTACCTTTACTTTACATAGATAGATTGATACTAAAAACGGAATCGAGTCCTTTCTAATATACTCCCGGGAGACGATATTAATTTATTTAGCCAGGATCACATGCCCTAGTTCACTAGACTAGGTTCGAAATACTTGTATTAGGAGAACCACAGTATAGCTGGTAATATGCATGCTGAAGAATCATTAAAACATTTTTAGCGAATTCGCTAGTATTACACACGTCACCTTATACTCCTTGGTAAGTAATAATAGAAAAAATAAAAAATAAAACATTGAAATAATTTCCGGTTAAAGAATTGACAGCTATATTAAATATATTATAAATGAGTACGCTATGTAATTCTAACTGTTTATATAATTAACTCAGTATATTATGCTTTATAATTCATTCATTCACAAGTCATTAATCTATGTGGTATATTATTAGTTACCTTGACAATGTGGTTTATAGTTAATCCAGTTAAAAGTATTCTAAAGTTTTCCTTTAAATACGCATTCGTTGGTTCACTTGATTTGAATGGAACGAACTTGAATCATGAAATAACTAACACCGGCCGACAAATGAAAAACGTTTTGGAACAATGTTTTCACTTAGGTGTTAAATATCACTAATTTTGAGTGTTTCGAATACAAACATACCTGCATGTTTACTCCATCACATCAGGTTATTCTACAAAAGGGAAACAAAACAACGTATGTTTTGAAATTTTAAGAAAAATTTAATTATTGAATTACAGTTTATTATATTATAGTATATTAATTTATTTAAAAAATATCAAGTACAATAATTACTACAGGACTATTTTGAGTAAATCTCTTACGTTTTGCTATAAAATTACGTCTAGGTGTGATTTTTTTATGGATATCATCAGTAATATCACGTTTCAGTGACCATCAGCAATTAGCCATCATTTTTACATTCTATCGACCTTCGTACTTTGTTTCCATAGTTTTCATGTCTTGGTGGAACCGTTCGCCCAGCTCTTCACTAAAATCACCAAGATTATCAGGAAAATAATACACATACAAATCTAAAAACTTGAAAACTATAATTCTCTATAACTAATGCTTTAACGAATTTTTTCATCATATCGAGTTTAATGTGGAGTGGAGATAATACAATTTTTGTAGGATCAATAAAATATTTCCATCCATCCATTGTTTTTGTAAGTTTTCAAAAATGTAACAAAATGTATCCGCACTATTTTGTCACTTTATTGAGCACATTAAATATTTTTCAAGTTTTTCAACCGTAAATTATTGATAAAATTCAAAAAATACTAAAAGTAAAACGTACACAATTTTTTTTAAAATAAACCTTAATTTTAGTAAAAAAATTGTAAGCAAAGTTACTGTAACGGCTTATTCTCATATAACGGCTTATGATTGGATGTGCCGCTGTTCCAACAAATATAATTATTATCTCACGAGAGGTCGCACAATTCAAGAAAAGAGTGCCAAAACTTAATAATTTAAATTATTTTTAATAAAAAAATTAAAATGCTTATATATATTAATTGTACTGAAAATCTGACGTGATATGATAAAATAAGATTTAATTTCGTAGTCAGCACTACAAAATTACTAGAAAAATTGTTCATATTTTAAACAAGGAAAATCATGTCAGCCAGTGTAATCATTCGCGAACGTTCGTTTGTACTCGAGATATGAAATAATCATCTATGCTAAAAAGCGATCATTAACAGTTTGTGTGCGAATGTAGGAGACAGTTTGGGTAACGAAGCAGACAAACTGACGGCCCACTAAGGATTTAATAGCGTCGCTCGTATGTGTGCTTGCAACGCCAAGTCCTTGGCGACACACAACACAACACAAGGTTATGATGGCGGCATGTTTAAAAACCAGGGATGGTTGCCAACTTGGGTGTTTTAGTCGGCTTTTACGCTAGGCCGACCCTGGCCGCAGAGGTCACAAAGGCAAACCGTATTCTTTCTCCGCTCCTGAATGGATAAAAAGTTAAGAGCCAAAACATTGTTAGGTACTTTATAATAACTTTTTAGTGACGTTAACTACGAAAACCCGTAGTATCTGGTAATTACGATGGTAAACGTTTAGAATGGAATGTCTGAATCAGTTATCTCCTTTCGCGATGGAGTGTAAGACGTTTGACGAAGGTATTTGGGTACTAAGTCAGTATTATTATTCATACAAATGTTATTTCATTTTATGATATGAGCGCCAACTGAGCATGAAGTTAAAAATAATTATATTAATAATAATTAAATAATTATATCTTAAAGCGAAGTTTATAGAAAATGTTTTTGTAAGTTTTATCATTTGGTCTGCATTAGTATATATTTGTTTATCTAGCCACATTTTATATTGATAGCTTTATTGTTTACTGCATCGGAAGTGGTTAAATTATTATCATATTTAGTAGGTACAAACAAGGTACAAATAGGCAAACAAAGAGTAGGAACTGATATGAGTGTCAAATGAATCTTTGCGACGTTGATAAATAATGTATATCGTTTAAAAATGTTTGTCTTTTAAGCGTGTATTTAGTTTTTTGTTATTGATATTCAGTACAGTTCAGTTCTGTCTGCCCACTTATATCAAAACCTTTAATACGACTTACTTTATTTACTACGACCTTTTGATACTGTTAAATAGAACAGAATAGATCAACAGGAGTCAAGAAAACCGACGTCAAGCGTGCGTAGCGTATTTTTTTAATGAATCAATCCCGAGCGATCAGCTTCGTCGCTATTCTGGCTAACGGAAATGAAATTGCTTAAATACAATTAACTTGATACTAGAAAATATTTAATATAGATACATAATATATAACAGTAAACTGATTGTGCTTAATATACGTAACAGATATCTATTATAATAAATATATGATAGTGTAGTAGTTATCTTAGAAATCAGTTACCTTATCATTAATTCAGAACGACGGTGAGATAGGCCGAGATGTGAAAAACAGAGTGAATATAGGATGGATGAAATGGAGATAAGTCTCAGGAACAATATGTGACCCACGAGTACCACTTAAACTCAAAGGTAAAATTTACAAGTCCGTAATAAGGTCTGTCGTATTGTATGGATCGGAATGCTGGGCCACAAAGGAAAGGGATGAAAAAGTGTTACATGCTGCGGAGATTCGAATGCTGAGATGAATGTGTGGAGTAACGAAAATGGATAAAATTAGAAATGAGTATATTAGAGGAAGTGTGAAAGAGCGATGCTTTCTATCCGTGTAGGGGCGGAGAAAGAATACTAACCTCTGCGGCCGGGTTCGGCCTGTCGTAAAAGGCGACAAAACAACTCACCCTAGCTACGCGGTAGAGCCTCAAGCCCGTCTGAATGGCGACCACCTTTGGTCTTAAGTCTGCCGTCATAATAAACTTGTGTTGTGTTCAGTACCAATAAGTGACCAGGTTCCAGTACCACTACGCGGTTAACAGCGTGTTAGCGATGCCCCTGGCGTTGAAAACACAGTTATTGAATAACTTGAAAGTAACACACTAGCGTGGTTTGGCCATGTAATGCACAGGGAAGAATTCTATATAACAAGGAAAATGATAGCAACGAGAGTGGATGGATACAAGAGTAGAAGTAGACCAAAGAAAAGATGAGAAAGAAAGAAAGAAAGATATTTTATTGGTGATCAAGTATGACGAATACAGAAAAATTATCATAAAACACAAGCAAGTATAAAAGTTACCAAATAGAGTACATGTTTTCGCCAATATTCGCCGTCCCTCCACCAATAAGGTTTGCACTCAGCATTATGCCGTATCGAAATTTCGACACGGCGCTGATTTTCAGTGCCAACATCTATTCTACTCTAACCTTAGTTGACCCAAGTGTTAAAATTATTATTCTCTTTACAAATTAATTAAGAGTGTTTTTTACTATTAAATTAAAAGATACAAGAATAAAAAATACAATCAAACAGAAAAAAAAAACTAACAAAATAAGCACTACGAAAAAGCATGATAGCATACTCCATATACTGTTGCAATTAATAAATAATGGTTAGGATTTTATGCTAACATTATGATTTAGTCTTTATAATCATTATGTGAAAACTTTTTCTTTAAATTCCATTTTATTTGAATATAAAATTAATATATCAAAGATATAATTAAGGCAAAGAAATGTATATGATATTAAATTATAATATACAATACCATTTAAAATGGTATGTAATTGTGTATCATAAATATTATAGAAATAATAAGTTACATACAGAATAAACTAATGACAATAATAAATACAGCACTCTTAAGAATTCAAGCACTTTTTAATACTAATTTTATTAAATTTTAATATTTATTTTGTACTAGCTGACCCGGCAAACGTTGTTCTGCCATATAAATAATAAAATGTCAAAAAATTAAAAAAAATTTTTTGGGGGTGGGTCACCCCTAACATTTAGGGGGATGAAAAATAGATGTTGGCCGATTCTCATAGATACCGGATAAGCACAAAAAATCACTAACTCAATTTAGTTATCTGCCTACTGCCTACCCCCTAAGAACGATGGCGTGATTATTTATAGCCTATGACCATTTCTAGGTTATCATCTATCACCATACCAAATTTTATCAAAATCCGTTCAGCCGTTTAGGCGTGAAAGAGGAACAGACAGACAGACAGACAGAGTTACTTTCGCATTTATAATATTAGTATGGATAGGCGTATTGTAGAAATTGATGATTAGTTTTTTTCCCTTCTTGCAAATTTGATTAGAGTAACAAAATGTTTTAAGTTCATACATGGAAGTATATAGTTATAAATTTAAAATTAATTTAATTCTTGCAGTCTAGTCTAACATTAGATAAATACTTATACATACACATACATATATATACATACATACATATGCATACATACACACACATGTATAATAAAAATAATAATAAATAATAAATATTTTGTGACAATTCACACAGCGTCATCTAGTCCCAAACTAAGTAGCACTTGTGTTATGGGCCTTAGACAACTGATATACTACTTATATACTTTTTTTTTTTTGTAAATAAATACATATTATACAGAAACACCCAGACGCGAGACGGGAATCGAACCCGTGACCTCCGCGAGCGTACCGACGTGCGTTATCCGTTACGCCACCGAGGTCGTCATATATACACATATATAGTTAAAGTAAGCAGCAGAGTGTACAGATGGATGGGTTGCGTACAAGTTGATATGGTGAAAATGGGTGTGAATGTTAAGATGACGGCTAACAGAGGAAAGTGGAAGGAGAGAACATGTCCTGCCCCACATAGTTTGGGATAAGGGCAGCAAGAAGAAGTTAGCTTATAAACTATCGAAAGATGTAATTCAATTTCAAATGTTATTACACCCTGTGGATAATGAGGTAGCCCTGCTCTTAATTCTAACCACGTATAAACTACTCTGGTACCTGGTAGCTCAGTGGTATTACATTCATAGACCAATCTAGACCCCGGATTCGAATCCCACGATGGCTTGCACTTAGGTTTTCTAGCCTAATGTGCATATTATAGCATAATTTAAAAAAAATTACCGGTATGTGCAACGCCTTGGAAAAGTGTGGCGAGCATACTGTTCGTCCCTGTAGGGGAGGCCCGAGCCTAGCAGTAGGACTCTATGGGCTGTTATTATTATTGATTAACTACTCTAACACATATTAGACATTTTGGTTTAATAGCCTTTTGTAATGAAAAAATTAAAAACGGGTCAACGTCAGGCAGACGGCCGGTTGAAAAAACTAAGCCTCAACTATTACAACATGCAACATGTTATGCCGACCCCATAAAATGTGGGATAAGGGCAGGAGGAAGAAGAAGTATTTTATAATGACATGGGTAGAAAGTTAAAATTTATACGAGTTTTTACTGCAAGTACTGTATGAGCTGGTGATCTATGGACTTGGATTTTTCTAGACTTAAATTTCAGGTAGACGCAATTACACTCATATACAGCCCACAGTATTGTTTATACAGTAAGTGGTAAATATTATTAATAGTGAAAGAGACAAAGATTCGCTGTCTGCGCATGATTCATTTATTTCTCTTTAGCTAAAGCGATTGTTATTGACGTATTAATCGTATGTTGTATGAATCAGCGTCTGTCTGTGGTCTCGTCCTTAGTTTTTATATAGATTTTACTTTAATTATGCGTCACTGAAAGTTCTATCATAATAGAGTTTTTACCTAAACAATTATTTGGCATATTTACAGCCTTTGGTGGACCGAAAGATTGTATTTCTAATCCTGCTTTTTCACTAGTAGTAAAAAAAAGGATATCATTTTGTTTTCGCTTTCGCGTTTCAGATGAAATTCGCCATAATTAAAACATCTATTGCTTATTACCTTCTGCTTCTTTGGGAGAGAAAAGTCTGAGTCTGGGGTGGAGTCTGGGACATTCCTGGTACTGGCAAGCATATTACCTTTACAGCGGTTTCTATGTCTGCTCCCCCAACCGTAGTTGTAGGAATAAAGTGTTCTGAGAACAAAGAAGACTGCGTCAACTAGGGTAGATATATCGACTCTACTACTCTCTTAATGCAAGAATGTAAATTTTATGCCCACTTTAGCTCGTACTCATTAGTTTATGTCTGTGAAACAGCAGACTAGCGTACAGCCCACTTAATAGTAAGCAGTTATCGTCGCCTATGGATGTTTGCAACGCCAGGGATGGAGAAGATATAATAAGATAGTATATGATCATTAGTAAGCATGGATTTAGAACTGTCTATTTATAGTAGACTCATAAATTGTGAATATGTTTTTAAAGCTGTTATTAGAGAGACTGCCTCATAAAGAAAGTCCTTCACTGCTTAGCCTTCAGAGCCTTTACCTTTCGAAAAATAGATCTATTTGAAACAAGAGTTCCATCTTATATCGAAATATCTTAACGATTCACGATTTGAGAAGGGTTCAGAAAGGTTCACTAGCATTATGTGTCATATATTTCTAATTTAAGAAATAACCATAAATACTAATAAGACAATTTGAATTTTGTAGTGAAATAATTATAGATATTGAGTAATATTCCGTGCCTGGACCAAATATTTCGCGGAAGAGCAGCCGAGGAGTCAAAGATCCGCATGTGGCTCGCGAGCCGCGGTTTGTCGATCACTACTTAAAGGACTTGAAATGGCACCAACTTATGCCTGGTAAAAAAAATGATTATAATGGGTGATGTATCACTGTTGGAGATGACGAAGATATTTAAAGATGTCTAGGCTTAAACAGCCTTCTAAACGAAGAATAAAATACCCAAAAGTAAGGTATAAATATAGCTTACATATAAAATAAATAAGCTTAAGATGAATAACAGTCCAACCAATTGTATACCAGTTGTTGTCTAATGCGAAGATGAAAGCTTCTAAAACTTGGCCGGTATTATGTCCCCTGTAATTAAGCCTCCTTTTACATTGCCGCTCGCCCTCGAAGCTCATCGGCTTACGAATAATATTAATGAACTTTCTCAGACAAGCCGCTGCACTGGTCAGAGGGGTTTTATTTTTAAAATAATGTTGCAGGTTTTTAACATTGTAATTGTACGGTGATATCAATTTTAATTACACATAATTAGATAGTATAATTGGCCTAATTATTTTATTATTATTAGAAAATTGGTGAAACAATTAAAAATATTCTAGTAACGCAATGAAAAATGTAGTCTGTAACGAATAACGATATTTCACTAAATTTCAACACGGAAGAGCCATCTATTACAAAAATGTGAAGTTAATTACGCTACTGCCATCTATAGCCGAGTTTATTGACGACGTAATACGTATATAACGGTATAGAGTACAGTTTGAAAGCTTTGAACAAATATTGCTAGATGGCAGTACAAGTTTATTTGATTTTATGTGATAGATGGCATTGATAGTTTAGTATGAAAAAATATAATCTTAATAATAATATCATACATGTTATTATGATATTAAATCATTTTAAATGTTTTCAATATTGCTTTATATTGAATTGTTAATTTTAGGTTGATTTTAAATAATTATTGTTAAAGACGAAGAAACTATTAAGTTGTATTTAGATAATAACATATTATTTTTTATTAATATTTTAACCGTATAGTGCCAGATACAAAAAAAACACTAAGACTCGTGCAACCTTATGCTTCTCCGTTTTAGGTATGCTTTTGTATCCATCGCCGTCGCGTCGCTGTCGCCATCGCTCGGCCGTCGCAAGTTTCGTGCCCGCAGCCGCTGCAGAGAAGAAGCAAGATGACATACATAATATTAGCAAAGAATAGAATATACTTTATTGCACACAGAAAAAAAACATATAGCTACTTAAACTAAACAAATGTACAATAGACGGTCTGATCAATAATATTGATTTCTCCAAGACGACCGTCTTGTTTAAAATCATTATATTTTTGTAATACGTATATACTTAGTTTTTTTTTTGATTTGGTGGTCTGTTTCCTTCACTTGTATGTTTGTAAAAAGCCCTGCCGTACAGGTTTACATAGTGCAGGGAACTGTCGTTTAAAAAATAAAGTTTACAGCCAGCACATAAAATCTATTTTAAGTCATAAATTAAATTGACAGATCAAACCTTGCAAAGAATTAAATAAAAGATTTCTGGGTAAGTAAATATTTGGATTCCTGCATTCATAACATTTTCGCGCAGGCTTAGCCGTTACGGTCACGCCCTCCGAAGGCCAACAATAAGGGAATTCAAACCAAACAGCAAATTGTTATTTCCACGTCATAAAGTTTTCTGAAAGTTTAATCTTTAAAAAAATTATAAAGACTATTAATCTTATTTGAGTGAATAGATTTTGTTATTTGTACTTAAATAATGTCTCAATCGACTTTTTAGAAATGTTTAGTGTATCGAATCTATTCGGTGCTTAATGTTTCACGTTAGCCATTCTTTACTATGCTGTGTTAATCCCAACCTATATACATAAGCAAGCTTGCTTATGTATACTCTAAGGTCCCAACTCTTAGCTGAGCTAGAGTCAAGTTATATGATGTAATAAATCCCTTGTAAACATAGTCTGACATATTCGGTAAACGTAAAATACCGCGAGGCCTGAATTTTAGTTAGTAAGACGTGGGTAATAGAGTTAGGCTGAAGATAAAAAATCACCATTTGAATTTAACTACAAGTCCATCTTTGTGGATAAAGATATTATGAATAACAAATAATACTAGTCATTCTCGCCTGTTTCGCTGGTCGAATAACAGAAAACAGTAAATCGAAAAATTATGAGAAGTTTTCGAGTGCATGCGCGCTACTACACCTCGGCAAAAAAACATATGTTTCTTACAACTTTAATAATTTTATTGTAAATAAAGATAGCGCAATATTTTTTTAGATATGGGCCAAGTAAAAAAATAAATGTAAAGAAATAAAACAGAAAATTTAATTCAAAATCCAGTAGTTTTGCCGTGATTCGCGCCCAGCTGCAGACATTTATCATTTAATTAACAAAAGATTTAACACCTGTTTTCTTCTTTCAGATTTCTCCTTTCTAACATTTTATCTCTTTTGAATCCGAAGCTTTCACGATGTTACATAATGATACAGAGCAAAACTCTTGCGAACTTTTTTACATCAATGTCGTGTTGTATTACATTTTACTGAATATAAATACACGAGATTTATAAGATTATTAGATATTGGAGGCTGGAGTCCAGCTGTGAGACGCTGCTAGAGGGAACCAAGGCGGACTGGTGGGTTACATATACCCATGATCTCGGTAAACATGTTTCCTCACGATGTTTTTCTTAACCGTCGGTACACGGTGATTATCATATAATACGCACATTAGGCGAGAAAATCTGCCTAAATGGTGCATACCATTATATGATTCGAACTTGGGACTTATAAATTGATCTCCGAGTAATACCACTGAGCTACCAGTTACCTATTAGTATTATTATTCATGTAATAGCTGACATGGCAAACGTTTTTCTGCCATATAAATTAAAAAAAGAAGAATAATAAAAGTAGCCTATGTCCTTTTTCAAGGTTCACTCTATCTCTATATCGAAATTCATCAAACTTGGTTCAGCCATCGCGTACTTTTTTAACACGATCTTTTTATGATATACAATTCCGTAGTACATTAATTTTATCTATCTCGTAAGGTTTAGCCAGTGTTTACGATTTAAGCGTACAAAAATGTATGTTACGACATCGCATTACAAATCTTTTAATTATTCGGCTTTTCTATACTATTAATATGTATATATGTATTACAATTTAATATTATTACATGTAAACCTTCCTCTTGAATCACTCTATCTATTAAAAAAAATCGCATCAAAATCCGTTGGGAAGTTTTAAAGATCTAAGCATACATAGGGACAGACAGACAGCGGGAAGCGACTTTGTTTTATCTTATGTAGTGGTGAATTTTTCATCAAATTCATTTCATAATTCAATAATTTAGGAAATAAAATATTGTAACATTGTATTGATTGAAAATATTCTCATGCTCATCGTAATAAAATAAATTAAGATACAATTGTACAGAGTAAAACCGCCCATATTTCCCATTCAAATACATACCTAAAATGCCTGTACACGATGTACCGAATACGTAGGTAGGCTTTCCTATCAACACTTGCCATTTATTATCTTATAGCTGAATAGCTTGTCGCATCGTGCCAAACAATGCTTTCTGAGGTATAACGAATCCAGCAAAACTTGACCTATTGAATTATATTACATGATATGTAAAGTATGATGTTACGGCAGCATTAACGTAGGTACTAGGCAGTCCTTTGTTAGCTGGTGAACGTATTATAATACGTTTAATGGCCTGTAATGAATGGCATAACATCCATAAAGCGACAATGAAGCCACTCGAACATGCCCTTTTATAATAATACTTGATTTATAGGCTATCACCGCGAAATGGAGTTTGTTTTGCACGTGTAGAATGCACGCCTCGCCTTGAATGGGAGATGATAATAATGCTGATATCATAAGTCAAGCAAATGTGTGAATTGGTTACCCGCTATGTTAAGATTTTTTATGATACAATTTTTATTATTTAATCTCACCTGCCAATGTTGCACTCTGTTAAACAACAAACTAGGAACACATTTTGTCTTATTGAGTTAAGGTCTGATAGCAACCGCTTGTAATATAATTTAGCAACTACAACTTTGTTATTACTTGCCCAGTTTTCAGTTTTAAAACTAAAAATAAAGCAAGTACTAGTATAGAGAGAGGAATAAATTAATAAGCAAATATAATCAAGTTAAAATTTTGGAACGTGTGCGGGGATCACATGTTCGATTTCCCTGTCTGTGTTCCTGAGTCTGTGTGTTTATGTATGTGTATATGGTACTACAGTAACAATAACACCGTTAGGGTAGAAGGCGCACGTAAAAGCATTTCCTTCTCTTCCGGGCTTCATGAAGTAGAGAAAAACTGTGTAATTTTAGTGGGAATATCAGTGACATGGGTCAACTAGGCGCATGGGCGCATGGTAGCCTCACACCATCCCACCGTAAGCCCCCAAGCAATGGGGTTGCATGAAACAAAAAAAATCCATAACACACGTGCTCTGCTGTTTACTTTTTTTATTGCTGTAGTACAGCAGACAGGCTGACGGCCCGCTTAGAATTTAGCAGTCGCCTATGGATGTTTGCAACCCAAGTGGGATCGTGAACACGCTGCTGTCCCATAAGGGTACAGGAACTTGGCTCACAAATGCCGGATTACAACACAAGGTTATTATGGCGGCATACTTAAGACCAAAGGTGGTCGCCATCCAGACGGGCTTGAGGCCCTACCACGAAGCTATAGTGGGTTGTTTTGTCGCGTTTTACGATAAGCCAACCCCGGCCGTAGAGGTTAGTATTCTTTCTCCGCCCCTGCATGGATAAAATGACCAATGCTAAAATAATAAGAATAGCTCTATGTTTTGGAGAGGAATTGATTAAAAAGTCTGATTTAGCCAAATCTATTTCATTCAGTATGAGCAGAAGCATCAAAAAAGGGTATCTCGTAGGTGGCAAAATGGCATGACTCATCAGCGTATAGATGCGAGCTTGCAATTCAACAGGACTAGAATTCATATCAGAAGAAGAGCTAGACAATATTTTAGCTTAAGTTCCCAAATCCTGCTTTTGTAGCAACTCACAAAACGCCATTTCGTCTCAGAGTAAGAAATAAAGCGCTGGTATTATGAGTACAAGACAACTGATAATTATATACTTTTTTATATTTAAAAAGGGGTTAACGTCAGGCAGGCGGCCGGTTGTAAAAACTAAGCCACAATTATTACAACATGTAACATGTTGTGCCGACCCCATATAATGTGGGATAAGGCGAGGAGGAAGAAGATTTTGTAAATAAAAAGATATTGTACGTGAAAATCTAGAGTCGGGACGGGAAAGTGTTACGCCGCAAGCGTGTGGGTTGGCACTGAAAACCAGCGCTGTGTCGGAATAATTTCGATGCAGCAAAATGCTGAGTGGCCGACCTCATTTGTCAGGATTGCGGCATTGGTTTATATTAAGAGTGTTATGTAATAGTGTACTTCAGTAGTGTCGTTTTCTTTTATACGGCTGTGAAGCGTGGCCGGTGTTAGAGAGACACAAGCAAGAACTGCGTGTCACGGAGATGAATATGCTGCGGTGGATGTGTGGAGTGACGCGGAAGGACCGCGTTAGGAACTCCCGCATTCGCGGCAGTCTTCATGTCCGTGACATTGCGGATAAATTGCAGGAGTGTCGGCTCCGTTGGTACGGCCACGTTTTGCGGCAACCGGATGATTACGTGGGAAACAAATGTCTGGCCATGCCGCCTCCGCCGGGCCCCGGCAGGAGGGGTAGACCCAAAAAGTGCTGGCTTGACGTCGTAAGGAGTGACATGCGTGCTAATGGGCTCACTACCAGGGATGCTGAAGACCGTACGAAGTGGAGTAGAAAAAGTCGGAAAGCGGATCCCGGGCACCGAAGCGGAAGTTTGGGTTGCAACCGGGATGAACGCTGAGATGATGATGAGTAGTGTCGTTTTCTTTGACAAATAAATGTTTTTCTTTCTTTCTTTTCTTTTTTTCTTTCTTTCTTCAAGCGCTCCAACATGCAAGTCTTTACAATACGAAGGGAATGTACTCATTATCATCAACTTCGATAATGATATGATGTTCTAAGCATATTTTCAAGAGACTTTAAGGTCGATGTCTCCGATATTTTATAAGAAGATTAACAAATCCATTCATAGTTTATCGAAGACGTCACGTGTATCTTGATCCGGGCTTTAAAAAACTTTGCTCTTTTACAGATAAGGGCTTCTGGGCTGGCGGATTCCACAAAGCCAAAGGGACAGATGTCCAATTTTATCGCACTTTTTAAAGTTCTTAAGTTTTTGAGATATAAAAGTTTATTCATAGCGAATAGGGTTGCCAGATGAAAGAGTATTTTAATATTTCAAGCAATTATGATAGTTAAAAATACAAAAATAAGGAAGGATGTTCAACAGGACGATGAGTTAAGTTACTTATATACATAATAATATTGTTTTTGATATATAGCTTTATTTGGTAACTCTATTTTTCAGATATCTAGTAGTGGTAATTCAATGCTCAATCAAACGTTACGTATCTACTACTATTTTAAAATATGACAAACTGTGCTTTTTAATCTTGTTTATTATATTTCGAGCAAAACACACTTAATGTTGAAGAATAATTTAAAGAAAACGAACTATACAAATATTGAATAGGTGAAAATTATGCAATTTTCTGTAGTTTAACGATTTAGATATGTTTTAAATAAAACTATCTAAATCGCTGAACTACATAAATTATGAAGCTATATAGAACAATATAATATAAAAGCATAAAACGTTACATAATATACAGCGATCAATATAGACTACAGAGATCAACAATAATCAAACTATAATATCTAAACTTATTTATTATATTTTGCTTAAATATTTTCAATATGTATTTATTAAATTATAACTATTCAATCCTAATTAAAATATTGGTATAATTGTTATTCAGTTGGTTTTTTTAAGTCTTATTTAATTAACACCATATATTTTCTGACAGCCCTGACTGCACACAACACTTACGTAACAAGCCAGTATTGTGATTTTTAAACAATATCGAGATAAATGTGACGTGAAATCTTTTTTCTGTGCAACATAATCCACTTAGGGGCATGTAGTTGCTTTTTGTCAAAATACAGCGATACGGTTCATTGATTTGTAAAAAATAACGCCGCGGGGCACCTTATGTGTGCAAACAGAGGTAGCGAGCGCACTTATCCAACTTATGGGAATAATAATGGATATCACGACAGATGGCGGCTCTTTTGACTTGGCTCTCGTTTATATGATTAACTCATTGTTTTCTGCATTTTTTTACAGGTCTAGGTCGATTTTCAAAACATGAATTATTATTAAATAAATGAGTATATGTATAAATGAGTGAAATCGAAGAAGAAAGAATCGAAAATTGTTCTATTACTCAGGTAAGAAAACACAATCTACTACATACTCATTCTATAACTCACGAGAGTATGAATTAATTTTTTTTTGCTGTAGGACAGTAGACAGGCTAACGGCACGCGTAGAATTTAGCAGTTACCATCGCCTATGGGTGTATGCAACGCCAGTGGTATCACGAACACGCTGCTGTCCCATAAGGGTACAGGAACTTGGGTCATTAATGCCGGAACACAACACAATGTTACTATGGCGGCGTACTTAGGACCAAAGGTGGTCGCCATCCAGACGGGCTTGAGGTCCTACCACGTAGCTAGGGTGGGTTGTTTTGTCGCCTTTTACGACAGGCCGACCCCGGCCGCAGAGGTTAGTATTCTTTCTCTGCCCCTGCACGGATAATCTGGAATTATAAATTTGAGAGTTGTGAAAAAGTTTTGAAAAAATATTACGTAATAATTATTCACGTAAGGACCTAGAATGACATAGGAAAGGTGTGTTTGTAAACAAGATATTTTATTTATCTATATTTCTCTTTTTTAAAGATATGCATCCTACATTTATATATATTATATTTGTGAGAACTTGTAATTGACTTCAGTCAGATTTTTTTAGCAATTAGATTAAAGAGTGGTAATTATGTTTGTAGAGGAGTACTCCTCGCAGGAATTTCATAACCCTGGGTACTGAGTGTAATTGTCTGTAATGTACTTTTCATGCTCCATAATAAAACTTATCATTGTATTTTAGAGCCTTAATAAGTTCTGAATCGAAATAATTCAAAGCGATATTTCAATAACCTATTCCATAATCTTAAATTATGTGCGTCATTCCTCAACGGTGGCTATTCATAGCTTGATTGGTTAGCTCTAATCCCCACATTGATGTCGGCTGAATAGAATGTCAACGCTGATGTGTTGCCGCGAGCGCTAAAGGGCGACCGGACAACCGAGCGAACAAACGACCACAACTCCGGTCGCAAACGCCATTCAGCTCGACAATAGTTTTTGTCGCCACCGCTAAGGCTTGTTGTATGACGACGACTATTTTATTTCATCAGAAGGAAATAATATAAAATTTTTAATAAGACTTGGAGTACTTGTATGTCTGGGTTTTTTAAGAACATGAAATATACAGACATACTACTATACTTAGACCAGAACAAATTATTTGCAATTGTTATAAATATTTTGACCTTCCACTAATGTTACTAAGCCTGCTGTGTCGTAATTTTACGTTAATGTATGAATTACAGACTTATTTTAATATAATATACTACGCATCTTTAGGGATATTAGTGCCGCATTAGTTATTTACCAACATATATTTTATAGCAAAAAGAAGGATTAGTTTCACAAAATATTATTACTTTTGATAACTGCCTTCCGAACTGACGAAATAAAAGCTGAATAGCGCGAATACTCGTATAAGAAATAATCATGAAATATATGAAACATATTCAAAATTATACAGTTCCAACAGCTACAATATCTAAGTATGACCCAATAAGGGCGGGAAATAACTTCATCCAACATAGAAATTTAAAGATTTTTTTATTGATATGGAATAGCAGACATACTGACTGCTCGTGAGCAGTTTACGTTACCTATGGATAATTGCAACGCTAGGTGCACCGCTAGCACGCTGCTGGCTACGGACGAGAACTGGCTCTTGGGTTGCTAATTCCGGGATACAAGAAAAGGTTATTGTGGCTGCAATTTTTATTTATAAATATATTATGTCATTGTGTCGGCAAATTTAAAGAGATCAGAAGTGGTTTCCATCTGGGCTTGGAGCCCTACTACTACTAGCTAGGGTTGTATTTTCGCATTTGCGACAGAATTAACCAAGGTCAGTTCTTACTCTGCCCCTGGACACCTCAGTTCTGACTCGTTTCGGAAACTCGCAAGAACGAACACGTAATTTCTAACCGAATGAGATCGGATATTTTAAACTAAACTTAAAATGCAGAAATTATAGTCGTCAATATGTAGCGAGCCTAAGTCTCTTATATCTTGTTCAACTTTGATTTATGCATCTAAATTGACAATATGTGTGTACAAAACTATTGTTAGGCGATCGTTTTAACTAGAAATGGTGTGAAAAATCGTGCGAATATATACACAGGAATTTTACGGTGCCCAATAAATGGATTGTGGGCATTTATGGGCTATTTAAGATGTTATACGTGATTAATGACGTGTTGTGCTTGAGTTTACGTCATCGTTCTCAATATACACGTGATTAATGGATACGTTGTTATTTGCACATTTCTTGTGTGCTAACGGAAAACATTGCATCAGACAGAGGTTGTGTGTTGATACCAAGAATAAAAATTTTTTCATTTGTAAAGTTATTCAAATTATGTTACAAATTTTTTGCTAAAACCGCACTAACTAGCTGACCCGGCAAAGATTGTTCTGCCATGTAAATACAATAAAACATTTTGAATAAAATGAGTAACTATGCTAAATTAGAAATGAATTGGGTGTTTCGTTTTAGAGATATCGTGATGAGTATCTTGCTTATACGCTTATAAACCCAGATCAGAAGAAATCATTTGCATCATTAATTGATTAATGATTTGAATCAAACACGGAGGAACTAGGCGTTTACTAATGTAGGCCTCTTTATCATCATCTAATAGTACAAGCTTGAAAGCTTTCGTTTTGTAGCTAGCTCTTGAATATTGTTATTATTTAGCAGTTACCGTCGCCTATGGGTGTTTGTAACGCCAGTGGCATCGCGAATACGCTGCTGTCGCATAAGGGTACAGGAATTTGGGTCACTAATGCCGGAACACAACATAAGGTTATTATGGCTGCATACTTAAGATCAAAGGTGGTCGCCATCCAGACGGGCTTGGGGCCCTACCACGTAGCTAGGGTGGGTTGTTTTGTCGCCTTTTACGACAACCCGACCCCGGCCGCAGAGGTTAGTATGCTTTCTCCACCTCTGCACGGATAAGAATGTTATAATTTAAACTTCGTCTTTTTTTGCACAATAAATATAACTATTATTCGTTTTTTCTGGAGTGACTGCGCTCCACAGACCGTCCCCTAAACCCAAAACCAAACTCTCTATATATCACTCTTTAAAAATTTCTAAGAAGGATTGTGTACCTTTTTATTTTTGGCTTAAAGCACACAGCTATCTATCCCTATCGCGGAAGAATAAGTAGTACACAATATTAGGATAAAACTTGATTGAACAAGTCACATGAAATTTTTTGCAATTATTTATTATTATTATTTTCAATTATATGTTATAAAATATTTGCACATCTTATAGATATGTTACATGCGGACACTTTAATATGTATATACAATAATAATAACCATTGTACATCTTGTTATAGCATGTATACAGCAAATAAATTTGATTTGATTTGATTTGCAATTGGAGATAGCTACGTTATTATTGATAGAAGAAAAGTCAACACATTTTATCACAAAATATGTTTTCAAAAATCATACGAACATACATGTTTTATACATACAAATATTTAACTGTAAACCCCAATCGAATAGGATCGAAAAATAGAACCTTTTTATTTGCAACAAATACAAATCTAGCTTAGGCGTAGGCCAATAAAGCCGCGACAGGGTTTATAGCGCGTGGAATATCAGTTTTCCGACTTTACCCAATAAAGGGTAACCCTTGATCCTTTAAGTAAACAGAAAAAGTAAGGTCATGCGACGTAACGAGTAAATCACGGTAAGCCCCAATACGCCGCGTATTTAGGCGGCGTTCCAAAGCTGGCCTAACTCCCTTAACTTACTCTTGATATGTATATAGTATTTTCACGTATACTTTGAAAGTCTGTTTAATATGCATGTATAGTTATAAATAAATAGATTTTGGTCTTTTCTTTTTAAATTCTACTTATCTCAATTAAATACTTGGCGTTGGCAGAGTGTCTTTTACATCCTTTTGTTACTAATTTACCCAGCAACGAGTTGCTGTAGCTAATCATAAAAATAATTCAGAAAGTAAACTATTTTCTTAATCAAAGTTGACAGTAAGTTTTTCTTCATACAAGGGCGGAGTAAGAATATTAACCCCTGGGGTCAGCCTGTCATAAAAGACGCCATAACAAACCTAGCTACGTGGTATATTAAACACGTAACGTAACGTAAACAACGCCCAAGCCCGTCTGGATGGCTCTTGGTCAATAAGTATGACGCTATAATAACCTTGTGTTTTTCCAGCATTAGTGACCCAGTAGGTACCCATGTGTGGATAGCAGCGAGTTCGCGGTGCCCCTAGCGTCGCAGACATCTATATGCGACGGTAACTGCTTACTATTATGTGGACCTTCAGCTTTAACTGTTCATCAGCAATAAAAAAAGTCATAATGTAAGTCGACTAATACCAACTAACAATAGAAAGGGCCATAAGTAGCCACATCCCAGCTTAGAGCACCGCTGGCTCGTCACGATTCACCAAACTATTTTCACCAAACACCCTCTACACAAATTGATTTTAAATGGCGATTTATTTCCGCCCCATATCGCCGATCCGATCTTCCTATGAGTTTTACGGGCTTTACGTTGGGTTAAGGAGGTCCAAGTTATAAAACGGTTTATTTCTTTTTAGGACGGTGCCCTAATTATGCTGGATTAGCCCTCCGATGTACCCTCATTATGTGAACTTTCATAAAGCACGTTACGTGGAGCTATGACGATTGAATCGGCCACTTTATGTCCAACTTGGCTATTGTGAAACTTGAATAACGTGTAATGAGTCAGAAATCTCAACTATAAAATATGAATTTTTTTTCAGTGTATAAAGGAAAATGTGCTATAAATAATAAAAATAAATCTTCTATCTTTTCTCCGTGCTGGGGCAGTCTAAGAATACTAACCCCTGCGGCTGGGGTCGGCCTCCTATTCTTATCGGGTTTCCTCGGTCCGGGGGACCGAGAGATATGTGGAACTCCGGAAAGATATTTGGGCATCCAGCTACCCACTAAAATACCCCGCTGTTCTCCTATCGCCTACGCCCGGGCCCACGGATATGTGGCCTGACGATCTCGTGACCCGGATCGACGCCAGCTCGCCTTTTATGTCAGGGCGGGCCTCTTATGGGCTTGTAGCGCCAGGAGGTCAGGGTTTCGTCCCCCCGGCGCTCTCCTTGCCCTAAGGAGTTGATGGGGGCCGCGGAATAGCACGCAGCCCTGGCGGCAATGATGCGGGAGCCGGTTCCTCGCGGGCCGCCTGCTGCCTCTTTCTACGGCGGCCGGAGGTAGTTGGACGGGATGGGGTCGGCCTGTCATAAAAGGCGACAAAACAACCCTAACTACCATCGAGATTATAATATAAGCTCGATGCTAACTACGTAGTAAGGCCCCAAGCCCGTCTGGATGACAACCGCCCTTGGTCTATAAGTATATCGCCATAATAACCTTGTGTTGTGTTCCGGCATTAGTGACCCCGGTTCCTATATCCTTACGGGACAGCACCGTGTTTGCGGTGCCTCTGGCGTAGCAAGCGTCCATGATGACGGTAACTGCTTACTACTAAGTGGGCCGTCAGCCAGTCTGCTGTTTTTAAGATATAAAAAAGTAAAAAAATTCTAGTTTATGCTAGTGTGAATATTTATATCATCATCATCTTAGAGTTGAATCCCGGTTGCAACCCAAACACTCGCTTCGGTGCCCAGGGTCCACTTTCCGACTTTTTCTTCTCCACTTCGCACGATCTTCGGCATCAGTCCATTGGAACATATATCAACCCTTACGACGTCAAGCCAGCACTTTTTGCGTCTACCCTTCCTGCCGGGGCTCAGCGGAGGCGGCATGGCCAGACATTTGTTCCCCACGTTGCCGTAAAACATGGTCATACCAGCATAGACGACACTCCTGCAATTTATCCGTATTGTCACTGACATGCAGGCTGCCGCAAATGCGAAAGTTCCTAATGCAGTCCTTCCACGTTACTTCACACATTCACCCCAGCATATTCATCACCGTGACTCGCAGTCAGTGGCGTAGCTAGGTAACCAAGGGCCCTGGGGCAAATTAAAAAATGGGGCCCCACTGCTATTAGGTTTTATCAAATAAAAATATGAAATATATAAATACTTTAAAAATGCTAAGCTACTTAAGCTCTTTTTTGTTCACTGCAGGATAGGTAATTAATATAAACAGTAACAACATAATATATTACAATGAATACTTGGTACACCAATATGTTTTTTAATATAGGAGTTTCATCTGCAGCGTTGAGTTTATTTTAGTTGTTTGTTCGTTTTAGTAAAAGTTTAAAGAGGTCGTTGTCATTGGTGGTCGTTTTGGTAGCATTCGGTTGTTGATCGTTTTGGTTGTATTCAATCTAGTGGTCGGATGCTGTCGGTATTGCCATCGGAAATTGAGGATAATTTAGAGTCGCTGATATCTATACCCAAACCTACAGGTTTGGGTAATAAAACGAAATAGAGAAGAGTCAAGGGTTTATTATATAAATAATAAAACGCACATATCACTATCCGTCAAATTGAAAACACTACCAACCTACAGAAAGAATTTAGCCGAATTCCCTAGGCATAACGTTTGAATTTCTCTCAACTGAGTTGTCATGACTAAAGTGGGGTTGCAACCTGTCATATTTATTTTGAAAATGGGAGAAATTTCCAAAAGTTAAGTTCGATCGAGATTTCTGGTAAGGATTTGAGGGGCCCTTGAGCTTGAGGGCCCCGGGGCACTGCCCCGCCTAGCCCCTAGGTAGCTACGCCACTGCTCGCAGTACCTGCTTGTGTCGCTCCAGCACCGGCCACGCTTCACATCAGTATAAAAGGACAGGCCTTATTATGGTCTTAAAGACCATCATAGTGTGGATATTTATAGTTCTAATGTTAATAATAATAAATCTATATTTCCTGACAAAAACATTGACAAAAACTGGTTTGAAGTCCCTGACTGCTTAACTAGGTACAAAAGAAGACCTGTGTGACAGCAGTCAGTGTTTTCCCTCGATTGGTGATACAATTTGTATTATGGCAAATATGATAGTCAAGCCCATAACTTAATGTTAATGAAGTGTCGCCGCAAACATTCACTCAGTCGTCTTTTAAATTGCTTATATAAGCTTTAAAACTCTAAAAGCCCAGTCACCTCTTAATCAAACTTAATGCTCTAAGCTCGAATCCCATAAAAATTGCATTGTTAAACTAAAGGTCTAATGGTGTAACTTTATTTTTTATTTTGATACATAACGGGTATTAGG
Organism: Malacosoma neustria; assembly: GCA_963693495.1. Classification (NCBI taxonomy): domain Eukaryota; kingdom Metazoa; phylum Arthropoda; class Insecta; order Lepidoptera; family Lasiocampidae; genus Malacosoma; species Malacosoma neustria. The sequence goes on along the minus strand of OY856387.1, from coordinate 12,957,598 downwards.
AATAAAAGTTGAACTCTATTGCGGAGTTTTACCCTTTTGCGAATTTGTGCAAAATACTGCAAATTACTTTATGAGCGCTCTTTCAATAGAGAACTGAGTTTTTTGTTGGCGTCCTTTACAACTCATCAGCACAGAACTCGGAGTGTATAGAAATTAAGTTTTTTACTCGCTATTAAAGATTTGTATCTATACCACCACTCACGGAAAGAAAACACCACAAAATAACGAGTGTTCAGATATATCAACATATAAGCATAAATAAGTAATAAAAAGAGGAAAAAAGTCCTGATTCTAATTGCGCCAGGAGATGGGAATTGATTATAAAAAAAACATATAAGCACGTAGCTGTATCACATTCGAAGTTCAGACGGGCAGTTACGGGTTCGATTCCTCCGAGGTCACACATCACGTAGGCAGTATTCTTGTCTTAATATACATCTACTAACAGAGAACTAAATATAATATGTGAAAACTACTGTAATTGCCAATCTAGCTTTTACAAGCATAGCGGGTATATCGTGCGTTTTTTATAGTGTGAGCTCAAGAGTGGGACGTAATAGATTTTTTTTACATAACCCAGAATTGTCACTTTATGGCCACGTTTTACGGCAACTGGCTACTTATGTGGGGAACAATGTCTGGTCATGCCGCCTCCGCCGGGCCCCAGCAGGAGGGATAGGCTCAAAAAATGCCGGCTTGACGTCGTAGGGGTTGATATGCGTGCCAATAGACTGACCACCAGAGTTGTCGAAGATCGTGCGAAGTGGAGAAGAAAAAGTCGGAAAGCGGACCCCGGGCGCGGAAACAAAAGTTTGGGCTGCAACCGGGATTCAATGCTAAGATGATGATGATAATGATGAACTCAGAATTAAAAGCCTCACATTCACTATTGTAAAAGTATGACAAAGTACCTCTGTATTCCTAGTGCTTTATGAATCCTAGATTGGCTATCAGGGTAACCCGGCCGCGTTCGAATGGCCGGTGATTTTTACGAGCGCCGTATCCCAATGTGTCGAACCCTAAACAGTCGTCTAATACAAAAAAATACATAGTAACCCTTCGGAGGCGGCGCGCTTGCTGCCAAAAGGTTTACCTCTTTTATTGCCGGTGACTTTCTCTTACTACCCCTTCATAATTGCTGGGGTTAAGCGAAAAAAATATAGAAATAGTGTTATTTCAAACTTGCCATTGTTCACTTTTAGCAAATGCGAATTTCGTCAATGCCCTTTATGTTTTATATTCTTTACTTTACTGTGTTAATTACCCCTTTACCGTTACTCATTATTTTAAAAACAAACTAGAAATTGCAAATTTGAAGGTTGACGGACGTTGCAAAATTGATAATACACAAATTCTACGAAATACAAAAGGGTAAATGCGAAAAATAAATGAATTGCATGCTTTACAGATCCTTGTCTTAAATTTTTTTATTACTGAGGAACAGCAGTAAGCAGTTACCGTTGCTTATGGATGTTAGTGACGCTAGGGGAACAAGAACGTAGGTCACTAGTGCGCGAACATTTCTTCTTTACGGTCGAATTCTTCATTGCTGAAGGTTGTGTCCTTGAAAATGAACCATGGCCTGTCTCGTAAGCTGATTCCACTTCATCCGATCCTCAGCTTCTCGCATCGCGGTTGCTACTGGAAGTCCAGTGGTTACTTGGTCACACCAGCGGCTAGGTGATCGGCCGCGGGGTCCCTCCTTCCAGTTTGCCCGTCGCGATTGGCATATCGAAGTTACCTGGCTGTCGTCGGGCAATATGACCAAAGTACCCAAGAATCTTCCAACAACAGATTGTTGAGAGCCTGACTTTATTGCGAAGCTGGTCCATAACAGAACACAACACAAGGGTATTATGATGACATATTTATAGTTCAAGGGTGGTTGCCATCCACAAAGGCTGGCGGCCCTACTACGTAGCTAGGGTAGTTTTGTCACCTTTTACGACAAGTCCCCAGCCGCAGGGGTTAGTATTCTTAGTCCGCCCTTGCACAGAGAGAATTTAATAAACAAGCTGTAGTGTACCTATGCGATTTAATCTATGGTATGCATGCATGCCTACGCTGTCTCGTGTGTCTATGTATAGTTGTCAAAATGTCACTGTCATTGTCAAAACACGAGAGCCATGGCCGAGTGTGAGCTACATACAGGTATACCAGTGATTCACCTGTAGGGGCACTATGCAAACAAATATAAAATACTAGCTGACCCGGTAAACGTTATTCAGCCATATAATTTAAAAAAAAACAGAACTTAATGATATTCACCCACCCCTATTACACCCCATTTAAGTTTCATTTTCGCGACAAAAAGTAGCCTATGTACTTCTCCAAGGTCCAATCTATCTTTATATCGAAATTCATCAAAGTTGGTTTGGCGGTTTCGACGTGAAGACGTAAAAGACAGGCAGAGTTACTTTCGCATTTATAATATTAGTATAAATATAAACTCGCTTTACTCGCGCTTTTAATTCTATTCATAAAATTAATAACGCACGGATAAACCGTGCAGGGGCGGAGAAAGAATACTAACCTCTGTGGCCGGGGTCAGCCTGTCGTAAAAGGCGACAAAACAACCCACCCTAGCTACGTGGTAGGGCCTCAAGCCCGTCTGGATGGCGACCACCTTTGGTCTTAAGTATGCCCCCATAATAACCTTGTGTTGTGTTCCGGCACTAGTGACCCAAGTTCCTGTACCCTTATGGGAGCTGTCCACAAAGCAGCGTGTTCGCGATGCCACTGGTGTTGCTAACACCTATAGGCGACGGTAACTGCTAAATTCTAAGCGGGCTGTCAGCTTGTCTGCTGTCCTACGCAATAAAAAAAAATCAGTTTATTTCAAACTTTTCATATTTTAGTCGTATAGATCGCTTAATTATAATTTAACATCGTTTTGTTTTTGAATATATTTAGCGAAATCAAAAGATGCAGACTTCTTCAATGACTTTCAATTTCGTACTCAAATAGCACTGAAAGTGATGAACTGATGACTTAATTTTATCACAGCAAGTTTTCGTACCAGGCACACCAAAGCATAGTAAGTAATAAATATTCCTTTTTTTACCTAATAGATGCTCCAGATTGAGACATTCAGTGACCGCAAGAGCAACAGCGGGGGGCACCAGGCCTTTTTAATTTCCTAGTAACCTGCCGAGTTGGCAATGTCAGGACATGAGTAATGTGGCAGATACGGATGTGTTGGAAAGTTTGGTAATGATATCTGCCAATGATGTGTAGTGAGAGATAAAAAATAAAATTTATTTGTTGATTTTGTTTGAACATGCCGAAGTGGTTTTACAAAATGCAAAGATCTCCTATTCTTTCTTAAGCCATATGGTTCCAGGTAAAAATTAGAATAGGGTAACCCGTTTCATTTCAGGGCGTTGTAGAAATAAATAAATGTGTCAAATCAAATTAAATGTCAAGAAGCTACTACCACGTTTAATACGAAACTCTGGTTAGAGAAGAAATGACGACTCACACTCACCAGCGATTAGCAGGGACGATTCACACGCACAGTGCGTGTTAGGGTATTTAGACAAGTGATACTTATATACTTTTTGTAAATAAATACGGCATCGAACGCTTATCTTCCACATGCGTTCTGACATACCTAGTCAGGTCATAAGTATTGTCACACAGTAAAAACTTTTCTTTTAGAATGCTGGCCACAAAAAAGTTTATTGAATTCGAATTTCGAATTGTTCATGAAAATAAAAATGTATAACTTTTAGAATTTTACTCATTTTTAAATATGGAGTGGACGCTTAAAGAAGACCGTGTTGCAGTTATTGCGTTGCATCGTTACGGTTACGCGCCAATTCAAATTTTTAACATACTGAAAAATTTTAATATAACCAAAAGATTCGTTTATCGTACCATCAAACGATACAATGAAGACTCTAGTGTAGATGACAGGTCAAGAAGTGGTCGCCCTCGGTCTGTTAGGACTCTAGCAGTGATAAAAGCTGTGAAGGCACGAATTCAAAGAAATCCCAAACGTAAGCAGAAACTGTTGGCCCTTCAGATGGGGTTAAGCAGAACCACGGTGAAAAGGGTGTTAAATGAAGACTTAGGGCTTCGGGCATATCGAAGAAAAACAGGACATCGTTTGAATGCTCGTCTAATGGACCTGAGACTGAAGAGATGCCGCGCTTTGTTGAAGCGGTACGCGGGAAAAAAATATCGGGAAATTCTTTTTTCGGATGAAAAAATGTTTACCGTAGAAGAGAGCTACAACAAACAAAATGATAAGGTGTACGCACACAGTAGTGAAGAAGCGAGCAACCGTATTCCGCGTGTCCAACGAGGTCATTTTCCATCCTCGCTCATGGTATGGTTGGGAGTTTCTTATTGGGGCTTAACAGAGGTACATTTTTGTGAGAAAGGTGTAAAAACGAATGCTGTTGTGTATCAAAATACAGTCCTGACGAACCTTGTGGAACCTGTTTCTCATTCCATGTTCAATAACAGGCACTGGGTATTCCAACAAGATTCGGCGCCAGCTCATAGAGCGAAGAGCACACAAGACTGGCTGGCGGCGCGTGAAATCGACTTCATCCGGCACGAAGACTGGCCCTCCTCCAGTCCAGATTTGAATCCGTTAGATTACAAGATATGGCAACACTTGGAGGAAAAGGCGTGCTCAAAGCCTCATCCCAATTTGGAGTCACTCAAGACATCCTTGATTAAGGCAGCCACCTATATTGACATGGACCTCGTTCGTGCTGCGATAGACAACTGGCCGCGCAGATTGAAGGCTTGTATTCAAAATCACGGAGGTCATTTTGAATAAACTTTAATGTCATAAGAATCTATGTTTTGTTAAGTTCATTTTGGTATATGAATGGTTACATAATTAATAAACTTGTTACAATTATTTTACATTAAACATGTGACAGAATTTATGACCTGACTAGGTATAGCCGCTGCATCACGGAGGTCTTCAATTATCATTAATAACATAGATTGTGGAAAAGAAAATGTTCAGATGTCGAAAACTAATATTAAAGTATGCGATATCACTGAGATAAATAACGTTGCATATACGCAGGGTTAGGTAGTTCGACGTATTCCTGTTAGGAGGTAATAGGGGTGACTATTTGCGATAATTTTAACCCCCATATGTATTATGCAAAAGTGAACCATTAGCATTATGCATGAAGGCAGAAGAAAAAATTTGATTTAAATTGAACCTTTTTTTTAAATAAATTTTTGATGTTGTTTTTTTGGCTTATTTTTAATAAAGCTAAAAAACATGATTATGGTGATGAGAAACTTAAAAATGGTTCACTTTTCCATAATGCATATAATGGTTAAAGTTATCGCAAATAGTCACCCCTATCACCTCGGGAATATGTTGAATTACCAATAACCCTGTGTATATTAAAGTAAAAAAGCAACTCACGTGTGGCCAATTCATTTATAAAAATCATGCTTATTATTAAAAAAACACGCAATCTTATTACTGAAATTACTTTAAAGTAAATTAATAAATAATGTATCAATCCCTAATTTTGAGTAGTAACAATAAAATTTTACGACATGATTACCGTAACATAAATATATCCAAAAACTATTTTTTACCAAGTAATCATAGTGTAATAACTTAATAACATTCAGTTTTATGCGTTACGGAACACATATATTCTATCGACTCCGCCCTCTGTACGACTGCATAAATATGATTGTTTTACATAGTGAGCGATACTATATCTACATTCAGAAATACGTATTATGGATTTCAATTTAGGCTACTTAATTCTCCGAAATGTAAATTGTATGTATTTCACTTAGAATTTTATACATACGTAGGACAGCGTTGAGAGATAATCTCTGACCCCCAATGCAAATTGTGGAAGAGGTCCGTCCTGACAAGATAAAGGTGGGCCAGCGCCGGCCGACAGCCTAGGCCACGCGATCGGGAAGCCAGTTTATGCCAGGTGGTATACGATAGGAGAATAGCGGGGATTTTTAGTGGGTAGTCGGATGTCAGCCATCTTTTCCGGATTTCCATATATGCCCCGATTCCCCCGGAACACGTCATTTGCAGTTTTGTTTCAAAAACAAAAAAAAAAAAAAAAAATTACCATATACGTTTTATTACTTATAATGAAACTTATTATATTATGGTATTAATAATAAAATCGATAAATCCAAGTATCCTTGGAAATTTGTTCTGTGGTTTCTACTCTTGTCAGGCTTATTTGTAAACTTATTGGCCAATCTTTAATATTCAATATGTAATCTTTGTGTTATATGTTATTATAATCTTTAATTATTAAATACATAATTTAATTTAGATTTTTGTACTTTCATTTTACTAAGACTTTTTGTACGAACATTTAAATCAATATAAAAATAAATAGGGCTAGTCTTTAAATCTAGCATTAAATACATACATACATAAAATCACGCCTCTTTCCCGTAGGGGTAGGCAGAGACCACTTCTTTCCACTTGCTACGATCCTGACATACTTGTTTCGCTTCGTCCACTTTCATTATTCCCTTCATACATGCCCTTCGGTTTAGGGTACTCTTGACCTAGCCTTTTTTCAAGACGTCTGCCTAGGTCTACCCCTTCCAACACTTCCAATTACACTCGCCTTATACACTTTTTTCGTCAATCGTTCTTCATTCATTCTCTCAACATGGCCAAACCATCTCAGCATACCTTTCTCAATTTTTGTCACTACATCTTCTTTCAGACCACAACGTTTCCTTATCTCACTATTTCTTATCCTGTCACTCAGTTTAACTCCTATCATACTTCTTAACGCTCTCATCTCAACTGCATTTATTCTGCTTTCATGTTTCTTCTGCCATACCCAACTTTCACTTCCGTACATGAGTTTCGGAACCAACATTCCCTCATGCACAGCCAGACGAGTCTTGTTAGACACCTTCCGACTGTTCATAAAGGAGTGCAAAGCTCCATTCACCATGTTTCCTGCATTCACTCATCTTTCAATATCACTCTCACACTTTCCATCTCTTGTAAACTTTGAACCCAGATACAAACTCATTCACCTGTTCAATTTGTTCATCTCCAATCACAATATTGCAGTCTGTCACTGTTTCATCTCTTACAAACACCATCACTTTCGTCTTCTTTACATTCATCTTCATTCGCTTTCTAACAAAAACTCCACTCATAACAGTTACCATCTCCTGCAACTCCTCGGCTGAAGACGCAAGTAATACTTGATCATCAGCATTGAGAAAACATTTGACGAGTAACTCATTCAATATCAACCCACTTTCATTCTCTTTTAAAACTGTCAAGCAACTGTTCATGAACAGATTAAACAGCCACGGTAACGCTACACATCCCATTAAATAGGGCTAGCATTTAAGACCTGTCCTTTAGATTCCTTGCGCTTTATGTTATTATCTAGACGTATGTTGTTTAACACGCTTTTATTAGTTTATTATCATACCTTCCTGAACAAAACCAGATATATATATGTATAGTATATGTAGAGTAAACAAAGAAAGGTCGCGTAAATTTTGATAAACTAGCGTAGATAGATATGTATACGAGTATGCGACTGGTGATCTGATTATTTGGCGCACTTGTTTGACCCACACACATATGCACGTTACAACATGATATTTTTTCATACAAATACAAATCTAAAAAAAGGAAGGATGGTGATCAAAACTAACCGAGTGCGAACTCGTATTTATCATATCTTGCAGTATAACACCTACTTTACAGACCACCGTCGGTCTATTTCTGTGAACATTTGCATCTTAAACGGTGTAAACAACAAGGGATAATTAAGTGTATCGTTACGGTGATTTCCAAAATGATCCTCACTAAATGTAGTCTAAAATTAGTGTGACAAAGTGCTCCACTCTGTGTTTACAATGTATACGATCAAAGCGCATAGTTTTAACTTATTTGGAAAGAATAGAATATGTTTAAATTCAAATACTGACAGGTTGAATAATTCATGATTTTATAAAATTAATTATTTACTTTGGCTTTGTTTAGACTTACGTAACCTAAAACATTTGTTAACTAAGTCTTGCTATGGTAGGGCTCTCAGCTCATCAGGATGGCAGCCATCCCGTCTCTAAATATCCCGCTATAAAAAACCTTGTGTTGTATTTCGGCATTTGGTGACCCAGGTTTCAGTTTCCATATGCGAATGGTAGCGTGTGCCCCTTTTTTCGATTCCGGGGAAACCGAATGACCATTTCGCCGGAACTCCGGGGGAAGTCGATATGGTTATGTCGGTCTGGCTGTTCTAACAAATGACATATGTAATAACAAATGAATTCTAGAGAGCGCAAAGGCGACAAAAAGAGTACTTATTATGCTAGTTCACGAATAGAAAAGAAGGGCATTGTTCGGTGGCCCTCATGAGTTTATGAGGTTAAGGATCGCTCTTATAAAATGACATCTATATCATTTATTTTCATTCTTTGCTCGGGAAAAACAAAGTGACAGATGTGCTGACGCAGATATTTAGAAAGCTTCCTAAATATCTTCTTTCCTAGTATAAAAATAGGACTATTCTTATACTAGCAGCGTACTTTTGGCCCTGAGGGATAAACTTCGAACAGTAACTGGTATGAGATGGTGAAACCAAAACAATATTGATAATTTTAAAAAGCCTCAGTAAATAAAAAATTCTCACGAACGCATTGACTATTGTCATCCATGAAGTTATTTTCGTCACCAAAAAATACATATTATTACGTAGTATTTATAGTCAAAAGATTATTTGTTGAAATGGAGCCAAATTTCCGGTAGCGAGCTTTCAACGGAATTTTACAAAAAGCGCTATAAATTGGCAAATAATCCCCCGCATAACGTAACCTTTGTTTGGTCACACGTGCTTTTAATATCTGGCTCCCTATTCACTTTCATATTTCTAAACTTGTCTACAACGTTTTAAAAAACGCGTTTATATAATACTACAGTACTTTTAAGGGGCACGCCTAGTGTGACCCCCTAAAAAAGGTGATTTTTGGGAATTTTTTAAAAAAACACAACTCCATGAAATGTTTTAAAATTATGAGGATATATTTTTTATTTCTTTAACTGTTTTTCGCTATATCCCAAGTTACTAAAAAAAGTTCTCCACTGTTGTGGTGATTGCGGCCTTAACCGTGGCTGATAACAAAAAAATAAAAAATTATTGATCTGTAAAGTATTGCCTATACCCATGATTTAAAAAAAATGAAATTTAACAAAATGTCAGACTGGAAAAAAGTCGAATATTGTTGAAATGTGAGAAGATTTTTGGCCTGCCAAAATTACATTTTTCATACAATTAATAAATTAGAAGGTTATTGTATAGAGAAATATATACAAAATAAGCAGAAAACAAATCAAATACGATCGGATGATTTGTCTGCGAATAACAGCTGCAGCCAATTAGAAAAATGTAGTTCTGAGAAAAACGCGTTTAAAGATAAAATGATTGATTTTATTGTTTTCAATAGATTAAAATTATTACAGCTAATCTGTTATTTCAGGCCCATATAATCCATCTTCATCTTCTTGCGCCTGCTGGGCTGTTGAAGCTCTTCTTCGCAAAAATATTATAATGGGTTGCGATGGCCACAGGACCCTAATAATATGTTAACTCTGGTTGGCCCCGTAGCAAAGGTAACTTTTTAATACCTGAGCGGCTACACTTTAGAAGGCTGTAACTCAAAAACTATTTCAAATATTCATTTAAGATTTTAGTATTTTATTTTTAAAGGTATAGACTATCGAAATATGTAAAAATCGATTTTTTCTAAATTTCACACTACGTGTCCCTTAGTGAAATAAAGAATTTGAAAATATTAATATATATATATATATATATATATATATATATATATATATATATATATATATATATATATATATATACAGAGTGACTTTGACAAATCCGTCCAAATTCACACAGAAGAATCTTTAGTAAAAGTTATGAGAAACGTGTATTTTAGTTTAGTATCGCATAGTACAAAAATGTTGAGTAATTAGCATCACAAAGTCATTCAAAGAACTCGCAATTTACATAATACGGCGCGAGAGTGTCAATGACCTATATATATATATATATATATATATATATATATATATATATATATATATATATATATACCTAGTCAGGTCATAAGTATTGTCACACAGTAAAAACTTTTCTTTTAGAATGCTGGCCACAAAAAAGTTTATTGAATTAGAATTTCGAATTGTTCATGAAAATAAAAATGTATAACTTTTAGAATTTTACTCATTTTTAAATATGGAGTGGACGCTTAAAGAAGACCGTGTTGCAGTTATTGCGTTGCATCGTTGCGGTTACGCGCCAATTCAAATTTTTAACATACTGAAAAATTTGAATATTACCAAAAGATTCGTTTATCGTACCATCAAACGATACAATGAATACTCTAGTGTAGATGACAGGTCAAGAAGTGGTCGCCCTCGGTCTGTTAGGACTCCAGCAGTGATAAAAGCTGTGAAGGCACGAATTCAAAGAAATCCCAAACGTAAGCAGAAACTGTTGGCCCTTCAGATGGGGTTAAGCAGAACCACGGTGAAAAGGGTGTTAAATGAAGACTTAGGGCTTCGGGCATATCGAAGAAAAACAGGACATCGTTTGAATGCTCGTCTAATGGACCTGAGACTGAAGAGATGCCGCGCTTTGTTGAAGCGGTACGCGGGAAAAAAATATCGGGAAATTCTTTTTTCGGATGAAAAAATGTTTACCGTAGAAGAGAGCTACAACAAACAAAATGATAAGGTGTACGCACACAGTAGTGAAGAAGCGAGCAACCGTATTCCGCGTGTCCAACGAGGTCATTTTCCATCCTCGCTCATGGTATGGTTGGGAGTTTCTTATTGGGGCTTAACAGAGGTACATTTTTGTGAGAAAGGTGTAAAAACGAATGCTGTTGTGTATCAAAATACAGTCCTGACGAACCTTGTGGAACCTGTTTCTCATACCATGTTCAATAACAGGCACTGGGTATTCCAACAAGATTCGGCGCCAGCTCATAGAGCGAAGAGCACACAAGACTGGCTGGCGGCGCGTGAAATCGACTTCATCCGGCACGAAGACTGGCCCTCCTCCAGTCCAGATTTGAATCCGTTAGATTACAAGATATGGCAACACTTGGAGGAAAAGGCGTGCTCAAAGCCTCATCCCAATTTGGAGTCACTCAAGACATCCTTGATTAAGGCAGCCGCCGATATTGACATGGACCTCGTTCGTGCTGCGATAGACAACTGGCCGCGCAGATTGAAGGCTTGTATTCAAAATCACGGAGGTCATTTTGAATAAACTTTAATGTCATAAGAATCTATGTTTTGTTAAGTTCATTTTGGTATATGAATGGTTACATAATTAATAAACTTGTTACAATTATTTTACATTAAACATGTGACAGAATTTATGACCTGACTAGGTATATATATAAAATTTCGCCTAGAAATATCTGTTCAAAACCTCCGTGTCGTAAAAGTTAATGCAAGTTAGAACGCTTGCGAAGGTCATGTATTCGATATCCGTATCGAATCTGTTGTTTGTGTATAATATGTATTAAATTTAAAGTAAAAATATATAAGTAGTCTAGTATCAGTTGTCTGGTGCCCATGACACAATCGCTCTGCGATTCAAAATAAACTAGAATGCGCTGTGTGAAATGTCCCAGAATAATTAATTATATAGGGTAATTATAATTTTTTTATTTATATACAGAACAACGTTAGCCGGGTCAGCTAGTAATTAATATTAATAAAGTGAGGAATAAGTAATTATTAATATACTATAGTTATTTATGACAATGATGATGTTGATGGTGGTCATCCCATTCGTATCCGCGGATGGCGACCCCAATTACGAGTATAATTTTCTAGAATGAGCGCGAACCTACTAAATCCGAACTTAATGTTAGTTTTTAAAATTCGGTTACAAGAGAAGCACCCGACTGCCGTGTAATTGGACGAGAGCCATCATTCTATAGTGGACTTGGGCGTCAAATTGTTTAAACTCATACGATCTGAAAGCTTTAAAATGTATATATAACGTGATGATTGGGATGCCACTCGTTAGATCTGACGATAACTTGCAAAAACTAAATTAAGCCAAATCTGTACTATTTTCTTTTCTGTATTCGAAAAAGAAGGGTCAGTTAGTGACTCTGGACATTTTTCAATAAGTGAGTGAATCTCGGTCTACAAACTGAAAACTTTTAATGCAACTGGTATTAACTATTTAGATAACATATGATGAGGAGAGTAAATGTTGTTTTTATTGTTTATTTTAAGGGCTAACTATTTTTCGAATAAAAATAATAAAGAAAAGACAATAAGGCAAATACTAGTTCTCTGGTTTCTGATATATAAATAAAAGTAGCCCCGTTATAAATGTATAAAGAATACACCTCTTGGATCGTTCGCAACAATGGTCGAGATTTAGTCATTGTGCGCGCGACCTAAAGTAAACACTCGTAAAAACCTTCCTTCGCGAAAATATAGTTGTTAATAAATTTTATTAAATGATATATCACGACACAAAGCGTTGGACGAATCAATTGTGTGCGCGACAATCGTCCGTGTCGAATTTGTCATGAAACTGTGCGCCTTTGTTTGCGCGCATCAATACGCTGTGAGAAGGAAGAGCTTCCGGTGCTGCGAGCGGTGTGAACTAAGGTTTCTCGCACAATTGGTACGCGTTATAGATCAGATGATAATTAATTACTGCCTTTATAATTAATACGAAAATGCAAGTTTACCGTTTTATTTATTACTAAAACAATTTTTTTAGAAATGTGGTGTTGGAGACGAATGCTGGGAATATCATGGACAGAATTTCGGACCAATGCCTCCATCCGTGAAGAACTCCGCATCAAGCAGCATCTCTCCGCTTTGGTCCAGTCACGTATTCTCAAATTTTTCGGCCACGTTTCAAGGCGAAACAATGACTCCATAGAGCGTCTCGTTGTCCAGGGCAAAGTGGAGGGGACCAGATCACGTGGAAGATCACCCATGCGATGGACCGACCAGATCAAATCGGCTGTGGGCGGGCCTTTGCATGAGTGCACCAGAATGTCTCTGAATCGCGAGAAATGGCGTAAAATCATACAGCGAACAATATCTGCCTCTAATAGTACTACCAGTTGATCACGACCGCTCTGTAAAGAGTGAAACGACTAAGAAGAAGAAAACAAATTTTAAAAATTATAAATATCAAAATTTATTAGCAGAACGGTAGAGGCAGAGTGCAATCCTTCACTATGAAAAGAAATTGGGAATATCTGCGTGTGTGTATGTATTTCTGTGTTTATGAGTCCGTTTCAAGTCATCCAAGGTTGCGGTTTTGATTCATAGAAGCAATCAAATCCTGCGCACTTTGTTGGAAATAAAAGCTTATTTTGGGTATATTGCAAAAGTTTTTTTACTGAAATAAATAGTACATTCAGAATTATATTGCCTTAATTTTTTTTGTATGAGTAAACTCGTTGCTGAAGTTATTTGATTATATAGATTTGAAATTTGAATCTGAATCATATAACTCTGTGTTAGCACAAATGCAAAAACTATATTTTTAATACGATTTTTTTTAAACTATTACATCGTTATTTATCGATTTTTTTCTCATTCAGAAGTTTTCTACATTTCTTCTCGTTCTTCAGTGTGCGCCTTCTCTTATACATTGAGATCGATGCCCCCGGGGCGGTATCTTGCCATCGATACCATATCCAACATTATTGCATTTTTTTACATCATCTCGATGTCACTAATGGATCACATTGTAGTCAGTGTTTGTGAATTACTTTTGAGACAGTAAAAATGTTATGATTTGTCACAAATCGAACTATAAAAATAATATTATAAGAAATTAATAATAATTACATAAAAATGTGTATCAATACGAATTGTAACGTCTCAAATCTAGAGCAATTTGATTTCTATGCAATAAAAAAGTATTTAAGACTAGTTATTACTATTATAAATGTGAAAGTAAGTTTGTTTGTTACGCTTTCCCGCGAAAACTACTTAACCGATCATCATGAAACTTTGTACACATATTCTTGGAGGTATTTACACTTGGCTAAATTTAGGAGACTGAATTCAGTCGCTACTGAATTCAGTGAAGTGTAATAGCATTTAGTAAGTTAGCATCCTAAATTCAGAAGCAAGGATGGTTTCTAACTGACTGAATCATTTAGAAGCCTAATTAGAAACGCATTTAGGAAGGTGTAATCGCATTTAGTTACTTACTCACTTACTCAGTCGCCCAATAGCTCTCCGTGCGTGAGGACGTTTTAGTTTGTTTTTTACTTCCGAATAAAAAAGTAAAGTCTCAGTGCCATACACAGTTACGAAAAAGAAGTTATGCTTAATATTTTAGGGCTATATAAAGACATGCCCTATCTTTGGGACAAGAATGACAAAAATTGTATGAATAAAAATATTCGCAATAAAGGTTTCCAAGTATTACTGAATTTATACAAAAAAGTTGATGTTACGATTACGACAAAGACATTAAAAGAGAAGATTGATAATTTATATTTATTAGTCCGAATTGATATTTATATATAATAGCCCGACATGTTTCAGGGATAATTTTTGTTAGCAGGGGTTGGGATATTAAAGAACTAAATTTTAAATCTTGATACGAATTTCCTGTTGCGAGAAATCTTAATGTTACAACCAATCTTTCTTTTGGACTTATACTATCTCGTAGGATAGTATCCTGCTTTTGAATAAACGGTGTCAAAGGTTTAATATTAGGTCAAACGATCTCGAATCCATTCGTAGATAATTTCTGAAGTCTGCTGGTTCTAAATCACTCATAATGTTCAAATTTGCTAACTTTCCGCGAAGCAAATAAATATTTCTTCACCCATATTCTTCTTTTTCTTTTTTTTATTTCAATTGAGCCGACAGCGAGGGCTACGCCAAGACCGATTTTTTGTTGTTTAGAAAATATTGGGGGCATTCTCGGACACACACGACACGTCCAACTTCGTCGCGCTTAAACTGGCAATTGAATTCAGTGACTGAATTTAGAACAGTGTGATCAGAAGCTTCTAACTCGCTTCTAAATTTGCTTCTGAATTCAGTGGACTAAATTTAGCCAAGTGTAATAAGCACTTAAAGTGAAACTTTTTACTGAAAAAATTTTTTACAAAGATTATTTAAGATTACTCTTTCTCATTTTGTTTCGATTTAATTTTACCTGTTAATCGCCCAGAGGAGCGGGCGTGATCGGCTAGTTTTCTATAATTTTGGACCTATTATAACATAATGGCGCTTGTTAGATAACAACAGCTTATAACGTTCAACTGCAGGGCTCATTCCTCCCTTAAAGGAAATAGTATACCTGCCACACTTGTCCAAAGCGAGTTGGGTCCCAAATATGTACCAGTGATTTCGATATACTAGTTTGACTCACGTTGTTTTTTTTAACCGTTTGTACGTAGAAATTATGTTATAATATGCATGTTATGTGAGACAAACTGCTTAAGCGATACATGCCATCGTGGGATATAAACCCCGGTACCTTTGGGTTAGTTTGCGTATGTGATACCATTTTTTTTACTTCAAACTTCCGGAGTATAATTTCGATAACGGAGCCTCTCTAATTTGATGACTTTCTTGATCCCAGTATTAGTGAATAAAGGCCACCTCCGGGAAAATTTTAACGTCGGTCCGTGAAAAGTTTTTGTTTTTTCTATCTAAAACAATAAATAATAAATCCTGAAAAAAATGGATATAAAAAGGATTGTAAACAGGGTTTACTTTTTATAGAATGAATAAACACGGCTAATTTCTCCTTTCAGGCAGGTGTAGGAAAAAATCGCGAGGTAACTTAGTACTAGTAATCAGATTGTATAACTTAGTTGGAAAATAATGGCCATACTGTCCTTTTCCTAATGTTTATTTGTAACTGTAGGAAAATAATATTCATTTTTATAATAATTATTCTTCTTCTTCTTCTTCCTGCCCATATCTCACTATATATGGGGTCGGCACAACATGTCTCCTTCCACTCTCTTCTGTTAGTATCTCAACATTCACACCATTTCTAAGCATATTATCTTTTACGCGATACAATAAAGTAAAAATAATCCTTTCGATTACATTATTGAGAAAAATCGTTAGTTCTATCACAAATATTCATAGTATAAACGGACACATTGACAGGCTCGATGAGTGTATGATACGCGGACAAAAAAAGCCGAAACCACGCCGGAACAATCGATGCTGACTTATAAAATATGCACTCGTAGCTAGCTTTTGAAATAGGCAGTAGTATTTTGACCGCGATTGGATTTTTTAGACAAGAGCCTATACAATCAAACAATGACGGTGTTTTGGCAGGGTTTTCCTCTCTCTGTTTGTTCATTTGTATTGGTTAACAAAAAGGAATAGAAAATTTTGCTATTTATTATTATTTTCTATTAGATTAACAGATAGATAATAAACTATCCAATTAAAAATTTAAAGTTATCACATAAATCAATGGGCGGATACGTTATTTTCTACAAAAATACATTTATTAAATTACAATCGCTGTTACTTATTGACAAAAAATGATCAAATCAGAAAGTTGAAGTTATCAGTCGATTTATTATTTTACTAAACTTACCCATTGTAAAACACATATTATTAAAAATAAAACCAATTTACGTTGAAACTAGAGAAACTTATAGCATTCAGTGACCAGTTTTAACAATTTTAATACTGAAACAATGATGACTAGAACTTTACGATTAATAAAATTGTAAAAAATAGTAGCGGGTTATAGAATTCTAATCTTTACGTGGAAAGGAAATAAAAAAGAATTGTCTACACAGTGGTTGACAACCGACATCAATAAAACTGCACTATCTTGATGTCTGCATTTTATTATCTTTTCCTTTTGTGTTTGTGTGTAAAGCGATAAAAAGTAGTCATCATATGACAACTTAAAATACCGAAGAGTAGAAAGCAATTTTCATGTATGTTCTGCATTTTAATGCCTACTTTCACCAAACACGTTAATAAAACTGTAGTGCAGTGAAATAACCATTTTCCTCTCTTCCTTTTGTATATTTCGAGTTTTCATTAAACATACAGGGCTCACTACCAGGGATGCTGAAGAGTAGAAAAAGTCGGAAAGCGGACCCCAGGCACCGAAGCGCAAGTTTGGGTTACAACCGGGATGAACGCTGAGATAATGATGATGATACAGGGGGTAATTCGACGTATTCTCGTTAGGAGGTGATAGGGTTGACTATTGGCGATAATTTAACCCCCAAATACATTATGCAAAAGTGAAACATTTTTGAATTATCATGTTTTTTAGCTTTTTTCAAAATAAGTCAAAAATGCAATAAGTATTAAAAATTTGTTTAAAAAAGTATCAATTTAAATCTCATTTTTTCTTTTGATTTATAAAACCGATTAAATGCTGGTTATTAATCAATATTAAAACAAAATTAATGGGTCCAAATTTAAAAATTCGAGATGAAAAACAATATTATATCAATATTTTTTTGAGATTTTGCTAAAATGCCTTAAAAACAAAGAAAAAGCTTGGCTTGCAGTTTATTTTAAAAATATATCCGTTTTCTTAGCTCTCCAATAATGCATAACAACTAGGAACTTACTTAAAAGAAACTGAAACAAATTATCACAAAGGAAGCAGGAGGAAATTCGTGTTCGAACTAATATTAAATTGATGGATTGATTTATAACCCATAAATGGGCAATTGTGATTGGACGCTAAGTCTAAGATTGCTTTGATAATCCACTGATTGGTATCTCTATGGTTAAATAATAATTTTATTCTCCAATATTCAAAGTCAAGGAAATCTGGAATCCATTTTTAATTGTTACATCTAGAATATTTTTTCGTTCAGACATATTTTTTCGTTCGTAGGTCAGAATAAATCCTCGCATACTATAAATAAACTTATCAATGAGCTGTCAATTGTAGCAGATTAATAATAGCACAGATCGCAGGCCGTCGCCTCTGCATCCCTCAGGCCGTCGGCTCACTGCCGGGCATTTATATCGGCTACCAGCCAGTCATTTTTATCCGTCATCGCTAATTTGCCATTGTTTCCCCCGCTGACGCCACCTTTTTTGCTAAAAACCATAAAATAGATAAGCTTTTTGTTACTTTGGGTGCAGTTAATTGATTATGAGCGTTAGAGGTGATGTTTCCTTTAAATGGGTAACAGTTCACGGCTGTTGAGTTATTAATTAACGCCTTGAGGTTGATTGTGTGTCTAGTCAAAGTAGATAAAGATTATTAGGATCTATTTTCTGTGAACTGCATTGAAGTAAATACATTTTTTTATTTTATTGCTGAAGAATAGCTAACATAGACAAACGGCCCACTTAATAATAGTAAGCTGTTACCGTCGTCTATGGATGTTTGCGACGCTAGAGGCACCACGTACACGCTCCTGTCCCATAGGAGTAATGAAATCTAATATCCCTTTGAAATTAAACAAAGTAATATGATAAAATATTTTTTTAACGAGTTGGTCATTGAAGTTCACTCTTATAGGATTTTATTTCGACACATGAACACGGATACAAAAGAGTATACTGAGGTGAAAATTTTTGACACTTCTTGTACAAGGAGCCACAATAAAATAATATATTTTACCCTGAAAGAGAAACCAATAGCTAAAGAGACAAACCAAGTCTATGAATTAGCAAGTGAAGTAGTTCAATGTCGCCTTAAACGATTCAGTGACAAATAATTTGGCATCATATTCTGTATTATAATTCTGTATTTAATTTTTTTTATTGCTGTAGGACAGAAGACAGGCTGACGGCCCGCTTAGAATTTAGCAGTTACAGTCACCTATGGGTGTTTGTAAGGCCAGTGGCATCGTGAACACGCTGCTTTCCCATAAGGGAAAAATTTAAATGCTTCATAATTTAATATTCTGAAATAGTCATGTCATGTTATACGTAAAGCTAAATAAATTACACGCATAGCACATATTATACGTTCTTTCATTCTTCATTAAAGTTTGAAGCTTTAAATCCTTTTGCAATAGAGTCCATAAAGTATATAAAGTTGTTCGATAAAGAGACGTGTTTGAAATATAATGCTATGCATCGGCCCCGCATGCAGGGCACTGCGTCTCCCCAGGCTCGTATTTACAACGCGGTGGCAATAAGTTAGGTGCACCTCCGCGTCGCAGTCGCTTGCATCAAGGCGACAGACCCGCCTGAGCTATAAAGCACGATGCAATAAAGAGAATGGATGCCGCCCATCGGCAGGCAGCCAGCCGCCGGCAGGATTACCCGAATCGCCACTATTTATCGCTTGAGCGTTGCGCCCAGGTGCCATCAATCTATTTAATGATCGG
The DNA here is from genome assembly GCA_963693495.1 of Malacosoma neustria. Lineage (NCBI taxonomy): Eukaryota > Metazoa > Arthropoda > Insecta > Lepidoptera > Lasiocampidae > Malacosoma > Malacosoma neustria. The sequence continues at coordinate 12,938,260 of OY856387.1, read as the reverse complement.
GTCAGCACGTACTCTTGGCCTTTTTGCTATAGGCGAGCGCCCGGCGTGGAAAAACGAAGATGCGGACTGCCCCGGAGATGGACGTTTGATGAGGCGCTTTTGTGTCGATCGGACCGACGCTAAAAGGCTTTTTCAACGCACTATCAGCACAGTATTATATAGGGTTTTGTTTATTTTTTTGGTTGACGCCAGCGATATTGGTATCGGGGACGGCTTTGTTGAAAATTTACTCGCGGAATTCTCGCCAGTTTTAAAATAGATTTGCAACTTTCAATTGAGTCCGTATCTTGATGGTCGAATGGCCACAGTTACTACAAGGTATCCAAATTTAATGTAAGGGGTTTGACTCTCTTCAGATATTTTTTTAGGTCGGTGTTGAGGGATCTATCCTAGTTTTTCCGATGTATATTTATCGTAATATAATCATTACTTTAGTTTGGCAATGTATTATTCAGTGTGGTGTGATTGTAACCTGGTTTTTATTTTTCTTAAATGCAAGTAAAATTAAATTAAGTGTCATGCTATTTATATTATGGCAATCTCAGAATAAAAAGCTATCAAAGATTTAAATATCCTATAAATCAGACTTACGTTCTGAAGAGGGCTTTAAATACCAAAAACTGGTCATCTTTTCAAATTTCAAAAGGCTGGTCAATGATCTCAGATATGAGCTACTTTGAATTTTATATATAAGGGTTAAGCTTGAAATTTGAATAGCAAGTTTTATGAGGTCATATGTCTAAAAGCAATACATCTGGGAGGATCGTGCTCGTAGCAATAGATGTAAGGATTTGAAGGGCCCTAAGTCACTTTGAGTCAGTGGCCAGTCTAGTTTGGATGGTCTTTGTTTTGCGAAACGACCTCATAAAGATTCTGTCATGGAATCAGCTTTTGTTGTCATTGTTTGGGTATGGAAATTAGTTATTTGAAATTTATGTAGACTTTTGAATTGGTAATTTACATTGTACAATTATTAATTTATTATATAATATCATAATTAGTTAACAAAAAATAATTATGTTAGACATATAGATTCATAATATAATTCTATGTCTAAGTGAATCTATGTCTAATTATAAGTGAATAATTTTTGCCAATTTTCTGGTAGCTATGTGCAACAATTTTTTAATTAGTAAGCTGTTCTGTGTAATTTAATTAAATAAACAAATTATATCTCAATGATTGTACAAATTATTTCAATTATATCGTTCTTCAATGGTTGTTTATAGGGTCTCAAAACAACAAAGTTTATAAAAATCCATTAAACTTTCAGTATTTAACTGGATTTGACCTCATAGAATCTTGGACATACGAGTAATATTGTCTATACTCCGATCGGGAGGCAGAGCAGGAAGAATTTCGTCCATTGACCTGTTAATATCTGTCTCTGCCACTCCCGCGTAAATACCTATATAATGCCGCTTTGCTCGCACAGAGCAATGACCACCAACATTCTTCCTGCTCGGCGTCCGGAGTATAGACATATGTCAGCATTCTATATGTGTATGTTACTATTTTTTTAATGCTGTAGGACAGCAGAGAGGCTGACGGACCGCTTAGAATTTAGCAGTTACCGTCACCTATGGGTGTTTGCAACGCCAGTGGCATCACGAACACACTGCTGTCCCATAAGGTTACAGAAACTTGGGTCACTAATGCCGGAACACAACACAAGGTTATTATGGCGGCATACTTAACACCAAAGGTGGTCGCCATTCAGACGGGCTTGAGGCACTACCACAAATCCCCGGCCGCGGAGGTTAGTATTCTTACTCCGCCCTTGCACGGATCAAACTAAACTAATCTAAACTAAACTTGTTATGTAATAATTTGCAAATAAGTCACAATTTCAATTTTAATTTATTTGAAAATATGAAACTAACCTTGAAATGTCTCATGATTAATATTAATTTTAAAAAATACTTCAGGTTAAATATATTTCACTAATAAAACCGTACAATATTTGTTTAACTAACAACAACCTCGAAAAATGACGAGAACGTTGTATTCTTAAAATAATATTAATTAATATTGATTTTGTAATAACCTACTTTTGTAATAAGCAGTGTTGCTTAGGAACTCACAATAACAATATTAAGTCTCAAAAATGCTAACTATAATGTCAAGGAAGATGGCGATGATTATATTATAATGTAGCTCTGACCTACCTCAATATGTCGGGTATTGCCGTCTTACGTAAACTTATTCACCTGACTGAACTGCCTCCCGTTTGAGGGTGAGTTGCGCGTTTACATTGTAGCAAGATACGATAAAATAATCACAAATATATCTTACGTATGGCTGACAATGTATATCAGCTTATCGGTACTAGCACTATATCGGAAGTGATATTGTGTGAAAAAATGGGTAGTGTTTTAACTGGAAAACGTAGTAGAGAGCCTCCTCACTCATAAATAAATACCTTTCGCTAATTAACAAAGATATAGGTAAAGCATCGTTCAGTTTTCCATCTGTGATTAGAAAGTCAAGCGGTATTTGCCCTTATAAAAAAAATTATATGTAATGAATATTCTTGTATATATTTGAAAAAAAAAACTAGTTCAATACTTACGTACTGGTAATTACTTAGTTAGTAATGACTGGTAATTAGTAATGACTTATGGTTCCGAGACGTGGTCTTTCACAAAAAATCTTCTTAAAATGTTCATTGTCGCGCAGCGAGCTATGGAAAGAGCTATGCTCGGCGTTACCCTAATGGATTGAATCAGAAATGAGGAGATCCGTAGGAGAACCAAAGTAACCGACATAGCCCGAAGGATAAGCAAGCTGAAGTGGCAATGGACGGGCCACATACCGCAAAGATCCTAGAGTCCTAGAGTGGAGACTACGACAAAGCAAGCGCAGCGTGTGTCGGCCGCCTACCAGATGGATCGAGGACTTGGTGAAAATACATGGGTCTTGTTGGATGCAGGTGGCAATGTTCAGCAGTGAACAGCCATAGGCTGAAATGACGATGATGAAAAAGAACTATTCCAGAGGGCAGTGACACACATAGGCACATAGTGTAATCCGGAAGCAAAATACTTCTTTTGAACACTTCTGCAATATTCGAGATCCAACTCTTATTGAGGTTAATGAATACCAAATGTTTGGATCGGAAGATATCAGTGTTTTAATGAAGTGTTCTGATATTTTTAAATCTATCTAATAGTTTTACTAGACATACTGAATGCATGGTGTGGCTTCTCGGATTTAGTTCCAAATTTTTAATAACAAGTAGCCGGCGCTTTGTGTTTGCGCAAATAATCACTTAAGTCTCAAGTTTAATTTTGATCTCAAAATGAAATTAAATACTGAAAACCAGTCAGTATCTATTAGAATCAAAATCGTATGGACAACAATTTTGAAAACTTTCCGATATTTTAATTAGCATCATAATTTTTAGACGCAATGGAAACAAACCGCAAGGCGGGCATCGCGTGGGCGGGAAGTTCGCAGTTCCGGTCAAGTCGTGGGCGAACCGTTGCTTCCGTTCATCCAATTTGGCCACATTCAGCCCAATGGTGGTGGCAAGACGTTTACACACGCCTCCCCCCTTTTAATGCTCAATTTGAAAGTCAACATAAGGCAATTCTAAGTTTAATCAAATATTGTGACAAATGTAACGACGGTCCGGCTCGCCATTCTAAAATTAAACTTTTATACCAATATTTCTTTTAACAAGCATTCTATCTATATTTATGTGCGTATCTTATATCTATATGTGTTTATTATTATTATTATTTCGAAAGGTGGCTATGCTAGTTTGTTCGAACCTAGTATCACCGCGTCCAATTTAATGAACTATTGTGATTGTCACATTTACTATAGCTCATTAGCAAAGTCAGTTTTTTGGCTATGATCTATATATGTTTGTTTTGTTTTCATTTATTAATGCGATAAAATTTATTCATTTATTCATTCATTCTATCGTTTGCAATCCTGACTTACTCTTCAGCGTTCTTACAGAACTACAGTTCTGCCTGCTTCTTCTATTGAGCAGAGACATACAGTAGCTAGTTGTGGTTTAATTTGTTTACCACAAAAGCGACTGTAGTTTAATCTGCTAATTTTATATGGATCCCCAACGATGTTCTTTTCTGAGAATCTTTACACTCTCTAGGTAAATGACCAGGGGATCCTTAATTCTAGATGGAACCATATCATTTTTACAGCAATAGTAACTCGATTTTTATTTGAATTCTGGATTTTTACAGACTGTCAAATGGCCCACGCGATAGCAGGTGGTCACCGTCACCTATAATCGTTTGTACCACCAAATGTAATGCTAACGCGCTGCCGGTCTCGAAAACATTTTATAAAGTTTTTTTTTGGATGTTTATTAGATTTTAATTTTAAAATATTTACCTTAAATTACAAATCTACGAACTACATTTATAACAAAAATGAAATACATCATCTGGCTAAACTGAATTAGGTTTAATTTAAGATTTTTATTTCATAAAAATTATGATATCATGATGATATCAAAATATATTTTAAATAAGACTTACAGACTCATTTTAAATTTTAACTAGCCCTTTCGCCATTATCCTGTATTAATGCAAACGCTCGTCTAATTATAAGATGAATTCAAGTTAATCCGGGTCCAGTTTGGCAGTGGCTGGGGAAGACCGGACTTATGCAAAAGGGCCTTCACATAACGACGATAGATGAATGCTATATTCAATTGAATACTAATTTATTATTCTATTTTAAAAATCTGATTGAATTTTAAATTTCCGCTTTGATGTCTTGTCTTATTTCTGTGTATGTATTGAGAATATGTATTATATTGACTATTTTTTTATTAATATGTTAATTATTTTTAGTTTTTCAAAACTATATCTTTCATGTGATAAGAAAATAAATCCATAATAATTGTATGTTATCCCTATGGGTCAGCAGCGTTTTCACGGTGCCCCAAGGCAAACATCCATAGACGATGGTAACTGCTTACTATGGGCCTTGGGACTAAAAATGTTAATCAAATCAAGAAAAAGGCTTTCAAAACAGGAAGATTAAATACATAAATTAGTTCGTAAATCGCACATATGTAGCGGCCCTTACATATGCAATTAAACCGATCCATGCCGTGAGTCCACACACGGTGAGCCCTTTGAGGGCCACCGGTATGAGATTGTATGCTTAACCCAGAACCTAGGGGCGGCTGGCGGCTTTAAAGCAAATTTAGTAAAGCTGATATGGCCTAATATAGTGTATTGGAATTTGGTGAGTTAGGCGTGTGTTGGTGGTTAACATTTGTTTATTTGGAATATATATGTATACAATAGTTTATGATGGTTCTTAATTAGAAGACATGAGTAAGAGGGCTTTTAGGATCGCATTTTAGCTAGAGATTAGCAAGGATAGAATTTGAGATTAGCAGGAATAAATCGACAAACAAACTGATTTTAGTTAATTTTATACTTGAAGGCTTATCGAAGTTGTACCATCAGCTGTAAGACCATGTTTATTTGTTTGTATAAGGATTTATTTATTTTCTTATTTTCTTAGTGTATTCTGAGCTTATACATTGTAGAAAAAAAAAGAAAGAAGAAATATACATTTATACTTATATAGTAAAATTAGACGTAGCTGGGGAGTTTCTCGCCACTTCTTCTTGTAACAGCTAAACACGTTGTAAAGCGGTGGTAACTTAGCTTAGCTTATAACATACTAGTTGACCCGTCAAACGTTGTTCTGCCATATGAATTCACAAAAAAAGTCTCAAGCTCGAATCTATGACTATACCGAAATGCATCAAAATTGGTTCAGCGGTTTAGGAGTGAAAACGTAACAAACAAACAAACTCACTTTCAAATTTAAAATATTAGTAAGGAAGTTAGGATTATAAATAATTGTCAATTATACTTATTTGACGTTCAAAAAATGTTTCTATTTAGGAATTTATTGTGAATAAAATAATTGAGTTTGAGTTTGAAAGCTACGAGTATTATTTACAATCATGATAAACATTATGTATCGTGCGAAGTGGAGAAGAAAAAGTCGGAAAGTGGACCCCGGGCGCCGAAGCGAGAGTTTGGGCTGCAATCGGGATACAACGCAAAGATGATGATGATGTTAAACATTATGTAAGATATAAACTTCTAAATTAGTTTTGTGCCGGCGGCTATGCATTTACGTAGCTGCAACTTAAGTCACATTCCAAAATGGTAAATATAAAATTAAATACAATCTACTTTACTAAGTAAACGTTATTAATAACTAAAGAAGCATTTAAGTCAAAGTAAAATTATATCATATTTCTTAGAAGCATTTCATTTCTTTTACTAGTTCAGTTGCACACTGCGCAACATTCTGATCCCCAAATTTGCAAAGGACAAAATTGCGGTTGCTGCCGGAGCTAGCAGAAAGCGTACTTATACAATAAAATGATCATATTCTACTTGTCACCTGGAATCACACGCGGAACTCGGTTTAAAGTATAGCAAACTTCCGCTTTCGGATTTTTCTTCTCCACTTCAGTGTATCTTCTGCTTATATGTACTTTTCGGGAATAGCCTTTCTATTTGCCTTTTTATCGGAGCGACTGCCGCCCAACCTCAAGAGGAAGAAGAGATTAGTCCTTCCCTCGCTACATGCAAGCCAACAGCAATAGTCTATCAGTCGCCTTTCACGACTGCTCTATTTTTTTTAATGCCGTAGGACAGCAGACAGGCCGACGGCCCGCTTCAAATTTAGCAGTTACCGTCGTCTATAGGTGTTTGCAATGCCAGTGGCATCGCGAACACGCTGCTGTCCCGTAAGGGTACAGGAACTTGGGTTACTAATGCCGGAACACAACACAAGGTTATTATGGCGGCATACTTAAGACCAAAGGATGTCGCCATCCAGACGGGCCCAAAGCCCTACCACGCAGCTAGGGTGGGTTGTTTTGTCGCCTTTTACGACAGGCCGACCCCGGCCACAGAGGTTAGTATTCTTTCTCCGCCCCTGCACGGATAAAATCTAGAAGGAAATGGGGTGAAACTATTATTCTCACCGGCTAGGGCCACGTAACACATATTATATAACATCATCAACCTATTGAAGTCTACTGTTGGACCTCTCCCAAGGTTTGCCACAAAACCCTATCTTGGGCTCGTAGCATCCAGTCCTTACCACAATTTTTTGGAGTCGTATAGTATAGATTTTTAAAAAACCTGTGCAGGGATCCCACTTCATACTTTCTTGCATCTTTTATACGAATTCTTGCCACAAAGCATTAACATAAACGTCAGTTCCTCACCGCATGATATCAAAACAAAGGTTTGCGCCGTGTAAAATCCACGCGAGATGACCGGCAACAGCTCATTAAGGAGTCAAAAGGGTAAAAAGTCGAGGCTCTCGGACGCATCGGGGCCTTTTGTAAAAAGAGGCTTAATTAGGGCTCATGCGGCTACCCTACAACCCCTGTAACTTTTAATAAATGTTCGAAAAGCGCCATTTACATACTGTATACACATACACCTATATGTGACTGGCTTAAATTATGGTTCGTTGCGACATAATGTACTCGAGGACATAATGCAGCATCTATTTTATTCTTTGGGACACTTTATGTAGTTGGATACTTATAACAGGCAATTAGCACAAATTATTTACGTACAGGATTAAATAAAAAAATTTACTCCAAGCTTAAGTAAGAAATCAAACCAAACATTAAACCCTCAGAATGTTGAATGTTGAAGTAGTGATCTTATATATAATATTTTATATTATGGTACAAGTGATGTCAAATATTACAAGCAGCTAATATGTCGCAATTAAAAAGCTGGGATGACTCTCCCTTAGTTACATTTACAGATATCTTGTCACGCTGCTTTCGAATTATATGTTAAATGGTGGGCATTCAATTGCCGCAATTCTAGGAAAACTAATTGACAAGACTTGGTAGCTCAGTAGACCGAACTCCAATCTAGACGTCCTGGGTTCAAATCTCACGATAGCATGCACCGCTTAGGCCATTTTTGTCGCCTAATGTGCGTATTATAGCGTAATTGTACCAACGGCGAAGGAAAGCATTGTAAGGAAACCTAAATACCGGGATCACGGGTATGTGTAATTCGCCAAGCTGTGTTGGACAAGCGTGGCGGGTATAATGCCGTTCTCCCTTGGGGGAAGCCCGAACCCAGAAGTAGGATATTGTAGGCTGCCATTATAACTAATACGACAGTATATAAGAAAACTAGTAATTGCCTTCCAGAGAAGAGAAATTCACCACCTTATTCTTTTTTCAGCAGGTTTCATTAACAAGTCTTTATTAAAGAAAATAAGCAAGAAGAATCACACAACAAACAGGTGCACACGCACACACATATATTAATTTACCTAAACAATAACTTCAACGATTAAAGTTATTAAGTTTCCGACTGTCCATCACGCTGGCTATATCAGTATGTTTATTTCCTTGTACATAATTATAATGACAAACTCCATTGGATGATTAAGTCCTCAAAATATAAAACCGTGGGTGTACTCATCAGTGAATTACAAGCTCATTTCCCACGTAAAACACGCGTGTGCCAAAAGCAAGTCCTCGTGGGAAGGTTGATATATCTCGAATCAGTGCACACCGTTGAATGAAGCAGATTGGGTCCTATGATAGCGTAATAAACGAATCCACCACTATTACTTGAGCTTCGGGGTTGGTAGTTTATATGAAAATATACCCTTAATATTTGGCTACTTTTGCAAAATATAACAGGCACGTATTTCTTTCAGATGTTAGAATGAACTGTTAGGCAGTTCTCAAATTTTTGTTATATACTTTCATACTTAAATTACGAAAGCCAAACGTCGCGGAGGTTATGTAACTATATTTGTGAAGTTAATTTTAAATGTAACTTTTTTTTATTGCTGTAGCACAACAGACAGACGGCCCGCTTAAAATTTAACAGTTACCGTCGCCTATGGCTGTTTGCAACGCCAGTGGCATCGCGAACACGCTGCTGTCCCATAAGGGTACAGGAACTTGGGTCACTAATGCCGGAACACAACACAAGGTTATTATGGCGGCATACTTAAGACCAAAGGTGGTCGCTATCCAGACGGGTTTGGGGCCCTACCACGTAGCTAGGGTGGGTTGTTTTGTCGCCTTTTACGACAGGCCGACTCCGGCCGCAGAGGTCTATATTCTTTCTCCGCCCCTGCACGGATGGATTTTATCCTCGTTAAAGCGTCTATTTATCGTTTTTGTCTTTTCATATTCTATTCTATGGTAACATATTGTTTTCCAGTAACCGTCTTGGTTTCGTTCGAGTAAAAAAAATATTATAGTTATAAAATAGCTATCTATAAGTGAGCTATAAGTTACGCGCTTGTAAAGGAGCTATCTACCTCTTGTAGAGAATTCTCTGTTTTTCTTCAATCAGTAGATTTTGAATTCAACCCGAACAAACTGAGAAATAAATATATTCTTATAGTAAAGTTATAATACAATATATAATTTATTAACAAACTTAAGTATATAAACAGCGTGACTAACGTGCTAGAAAAATAAAACCTACATTTAACATTATCAGCAATAATGATGGTACTTCAGGAGCTTTTTGTAAATTGGTTACATTATTAATAAAGCGATGCACCCACTATCAGTGCCATCTACGCGTTACAATGACGGATCATCCTATAATGCTAGTGAAAAAAACAGAGGGATAAAAATCTACAATGCCCCTACGTTTTGACGATTTTTTGTACCATTATTCCGGGTTATTGTTGAGTTTAATTTTTATGGGCTATTTTAAGCAAATGATACGGTTTTATCTATTACCCATCTACAGATTGAGATAACAACTAAATAGTGGGGTCGAAGTCGTGTAAAGTTACCGAAATACTTGCATGAATGGCCCAGTGTCGTATTTTTGATGTTAGCGTTTTCGTATTATGTCAAAATATATGACTTTTATTCCAGAAACTCGTACAGGTATTTAAGGCATTACAGAAATATAATAAAAATAGTTGTTAAGTATTTATATTACTTAAATATTACATACAGTATATTGTTAGTATATAAAATCATTAAAAGAAAAAAAAATATGTGGTTGAGATGAAGAAACGTGAGTCAACTATGATTATTATAAAGGTTGGCACTAAAAAACACCGTGTTTCCCAACACGGCATAATGCTGAGGGCTGACCTTATTGGTTGGAGAAGCGACAGGCATTTACAATAATTAATGTTTTTTTTTTTTTCACTTTACATGTTTGTTCTTCTTGACCAATAAAATATTTTACTTTCTTTCTTTGAAATAAATGGAGTTAAGTGATAAATAATTTCTTTTTTTCGCTTGCTTCGCTACTGCCAAAGATAATAAAAAAAAAATTGTGACAGTTAACACAACACCATCTAGTCCCAAATTAAGCAGAAGAGTGCTTTTCATATGGGTTCTAGAATTCCGATATATTAAATATTTATGTATTTAATACCCTAAGAACATACATATGCTCTTTATACTTTATAGATATGTTACATTAGTATTACTGTAATTTTAATTGAAAATGAACTCTTTTTTATAATTTTTGATTTTGATGAATCTAATAAAATACAGTATCTATAGCGTTAAAAGTTCTTTATAGTTGTCGCCACGGTGGTGTACAATAAGGAGATCCATAAAGCCGCTGCCACATCGGCGGCGTATCGGCCGATCTCTGCGTCTCAATGGAGGTTATTTACATAGCAATAAGGCGGAGATAGCGCGATGGAAGCAAGCGACCTTATCTTGTGTTATTGCGAATGTACACACTTAGGGTCATTTCTCACTTGGTTTCTTTTCACAATCCGCAAAGGGATTAGGAAAATATGTATGAAACGCTAATTTAATTACTATTAACGAATATTTTAAATAGTAATGGATTATTCTTCTACTTTACAGACAGATCTGTTTCTGGTTTTTTCAATCAACCGCTTCCCCAATGAAAAAAATATTTAGGATCTAAATATATCATATTTATTGTGGTTTATTTTTTTCAAAACCGCAAAATAATAAAAATTACTGGAGAGCACAGACACTATTTTAATTTTGCCTTGCTTCGAATGCTACCGGAATAAAAGGCTTAACTAATATAAGAAATCTGAATCATACCCATTTCTTTTTTAAAACACTCTTTTTTAAAAATTTCTTTATTAAAACACTCCATCATCCTGTCCTTAGCCCACATTACATGGGGTTTGTACAAAATATTCTCTCTTTCCAGTCTCCTCTATTAGCCGTCATATCAATAATCACATCTTTTTTGACCATATAATCTATGTTAAAACACCTTTGTATATATTAATTGTAAAGCTTATAAAATGTAATACTTTGAGAGACGTAATTGCTGATACAACTCTTTTTTATGAATAAATACTCGTTATTTGTAACGCGGTACCTAGAATCAGATATAGAGTCCTACTAATCTAAGATTTATTTAAAACTGAATCATAAAGAGATCGGCTTCAGAATATAGTTTATTTCTTTGTTAAAACATGTGTTAATTTTCAAATACGTGAAGATCTTACTCTTAAAATCAAATTACTAGTTCAAAATGTACTTAAGTAAACTCATTTACGTAATATGCAATGTTTCGGGTATGCTAGGTATTGTTTTAATTTTTATTTATCCTTTAGTGGTATGTATGTTATTTTTACATTGAACTCATAATATGAAAACGCCCTTAAATAATAATATATTCATTGTCGTCGAGTGTGGGGCCTCTCTTATCTATGTTATTGTGCTCGCGGCTTATGGTCGGAAGGAGAATGAACCGGAGCGTCCGGAAATAAGGAGTTTTTAAACAACCTTCGCTGATTTATCTTCGGATGCGAATGAGGTTGCGTGCACTTACAAAGAGGTTTGGATGCAAATGACGTCATAACATACTGCCAGGAGATTTTATGTCGCTGAAGAATCTTATCTTTAGTATTCCTTCACAAATATACTTCCCGTGAAGTAGACTGCCGAATCGCATATCATTTGACAGTTTATATATATTCAGGGTACAGTTTTAAGGTGATAGCTTACCAGGGGTAGAACTCCAAGACCTCTAAATATACAGCAGTATATTTGGCCAAAATAAAGGTTACGTCAAGGTCAAGAAAGTGGCACCCAGTGCTATCACGCTCGATGATCAACCTGGAGGTAACGGATTTGAACCTCACGAGGCCACACATTGCTTTGGCAGTTTTTCTCGCCTAATATTCATACGAATGTTGTAACATAATTTCCACAAAATCATGAGGATTTCTGCATAATATGATCACCTGTATGTGTAACCGGCCAATCTGCATTGGACAAGCGTGGCGGATAAACTGTCTGTCCCTTTAAGGAGACCCGTTCCCAGTTGTGAGGCATTATGGCCTGTCATTATTTTATTATAAAAGGTCATGTCAGACAGAAATTGTCTATGGCGGACTTCCCCATTTTGATTAAATATTATTGAGATTGTTGGAGAAAAATGCTGAAGATAAGCTCGACGGAAAAAACGACCAACGAGGAAGTGCTGAACATGATGAAAGAGAAAAGGAAAACGTTTGATACGACATTTTGATATAATCAAACCATCATAGAAAGGAGAATTGAAGGAAAGCGGAATCTCTTCCGCTTTCCTTCAATTCTCCTTTCTATGATGAGATATAGAGAGACAAAGAAGGACATTTATGGAGCAAGTAAAGGGAAGATTGGAAGACGTGTTGCATTAAGAAGTCAAAGAAAAGGCACTTTGAAGAGAGGACGGGAAGATGATCCATCGACAAGAGCAGTAAATTCTCTAAATCTTAAGTAAATGATGATGAGCTATTGTCATCCACTAGATATAGGTATAATACCCTCTGAACTTTGATTCAGAATAATAAATAAATATACGGACACAATTCACACAACACCCTCTAGTCCCAAATTAAGTTGCAAAAGCACTAGTGTTATGGGTACTAGACAACTGAGACATACTTACATATATACATTTTTGTAAACGAATACATATTATATATAAACACCCAGACGCGAGACGGAAATCGAACCCATGACCTCCGCGAGCGTACCGGAGTGCGTTAGCCGCTACGCCAGGGAAGGTCGTTGAATATGCTTTTCGATGTTGGGTTTCTATTATTCTTTTATAAAAATAAAGTAATAGGTATATGTACAAACCAGCTAAATATTATTGAAGGTTTTCTTACAGTAAAGGTTAGACAAAAGGGATAAACTTAAGGTAGGCTTTTAACTAAAAACAAACCTTTCATACTGATCTCATTTGTGGCATAGAAGAATACTTCTCTTCTTCGTCGTGTTCTTCATTCCTGAAGGTCGTGCCCGTTGATAAGCCTTTACGGAGACGCTGATGAACTGCCTCCACACCACTCTGTCCTCGGCCTGTTTCAGAGCTGCAGGCAAAGTGAGCCCCGTGACAGCCTTAATTTGATCCGACCAGGTTGGTGACCGTCCTCTGGGCCTTTTCCCCTCTATTTTGCCTAGCACTATCAGTTTTTCGAGGTTGTCTGACTCCTTTCGAGCGATATGGCCAAAATAGCCGAGTACTTGCTTGTAGCAGATCGTGGACAATCTGGTTCTGACATTCAGCTGGTCAAGAATGGATGTGTTGGTCCTTTTTGCTGTCCACGGTATGCGTAGCAACCTCCTCCAACACCACATCTCAAAAGCCTCGATCTTTTTCCGGTCAGCCGCACGAATAGACCATGATTCTGAGCCATACAGAAAGATCGAGAAGACCAGAGATCGCACAATTCTCATCTTTGTGGTATTAGGAAGAATACTAGATGTCAAGAACAACCTTGCTAATTAAGTTACCACTGGAGTACATTTGTCGCCATCCAGCTACGCTGTCAACGGCGAATTGCGAACCCGGCAATACGTGACAAATATTAAAATTAAAATTTATGAAGTGTGACGGGATTACGCGGGGCACCCGTGGCGAACCGATTTGTATGGAAATCTGCTCGGAGCGTCTCGATGAACGGGTGTCAGAGGCGTTATAGCCCGGAGGTGCCGTTTGATGGCATAATTTGGGACAACGAACGTAAAACCGTCCAGATTTATGTCTGTTTGCACGACGCTTTATTGAATGTTGTGGAGAGGGACATGCCTTTATGGGTCCATTGTTGGATGTTATGTATTTTACATATTTATTCTTTGGTAACTTCTGGATTATTTTATTTGTTTTGCTTATTGACTCTTGGTTGGGGAGTTTGAATTTATTGGCGTGGTAATACGCGTAATAAAATTTTAATATAAATATAAGAACATTACGAAAAAAAATACTATTAATACATTTTATTTACTTCTGTTAGAGCAGGATAGATATATAGATAACTATGTATTTTGGAGTGGAAGGAGCGCCTCGCGCACCCCAGCGCGGGCCCCGCCACCATCGAAGCGGTGAGGCCCGTCCTGGCCGAATGGGTGGAAAGGCGCCAGCGCGCCCTGACCTTCCGCCTGACGCAGGTCCTCTCGGGGCACGGTTGCTTCGGGAGGTACCTGTGTACCATAGGTACCTGTGTGCATAGGGCGGGAAATGACGTCGGGGTGCCACCATTGTGGCGTGAGCGACGACGAGGACACGGTGGAGGCCGCGCCCTCGTCGCCCAAATCGGCGCGGACCTGTCGCTCCCAGCTCTGGTTCTGTCCATGGTCGGGGGTGATCCTGGATGGACGTCGCCTCCTGTTGCGAGGCAGTCATGTCCGCAAAGGAGGCGGTGGAGCGGGAGCAGAGTCTACCACCACACTCCCACCAACACAGGCCTTGTACTCGGCGCCGTAGAAAGCGGCCGTGGGCGGCCCCGGGGGGAAGATCCGCCGCCCGCACTATTGCCGCGATTGAGAGGGCCGCGTGCTGTACCGCGGCCCCCCTCAACTCCTACAATACAGGAGAGCGCCGGGGGAACGAAACCCTGGCCCCCTGGCGCCAACACTTTAGAAGAGGCCCGCCTTGAGACAAAGGGCGGGCCGGCGCCGGCCCGGGCTACGAGATCGGCAGGCCATATATCCGTGGACCCGGGTGTAGACGATAGGAGAACAGCGGGGTTTTTTAGTGGGCAGTCGGATGGTCGAACATCTTTCCCGGAGTTCCACATATCCCTCGGTCTCCCGGGCCGGGGGAACCCGTCAAGAAAGGTTTTTCCCCGAGATCAAAAAAAAATAGATAACTATGTATTTATTAAACTTATAACTACTTATCATATATGGAAAATAAACTAAATACACTACTCGTATGCTAAACAATAGGCGGCGATCGCTAAAAGCGATCTCTTCCAGACAACTTTTAAGAGCCATGAACAGTTATACTTGGCGATGTAGATTATGTGGACTTTTTACTCTGTAATATGTGTTTGACTTAACCTGACTTGCCGCTGCTGGAACTTGCTCTTTTAAGTTTAGCAGTTAGTCCTCTCTGTAAGGACATTATATTTCAACTAGTCTTTTACGCTGATTATCTCGCCACAATAAAAAGAAGAGTCACGAGTCAGCGTTTACTCGGTTTGTCCCAGGTTCTCAAGCCAAGTTGACCGTAACACAAACAGGCCAACAGAAGGATAAGAGTGTATTTGTCAAGACTATTCTAAAGAAATTTACGGGTGTTGCACGGTATCCTGCCTCACTCTTCGCCGGATCCCCACTATGGGATCTCGAGGCCTATTCCCTCGCACCTGTGACACAGCGACGTAGCCGGGCGTGTCTTTTTTACCACGCAACTCTAAAGATCCAAGAGAGATGGCTGAAGCTACGTGAGATGCTCATAGTGGAGTGATAAAAGCTACATAAGAACCCAAGCTACCATTAAAGTGTGGCTTTTGCGTGGGTAGGTAAAGACTTTTATAAATTACCCTACTCCCCTGCGGTCAGAAGAACCCACAAAAAGATTTCTCTACAAAAAATTAATTTGGCTATAAATACAAATATTTGGAGGCAACTGGGATGATGAGTTCGTCAATTATTATTTTTCCCCCATTATTATCATCATCATCTTAGCGCTAAATCCCGGTTACATCCCAAACTTCCGCTTCAGTGCCCGGGATCCGCTTACGCGCTCTTCCACCATTATACTAGCCCGGGTTGCCTGGAAGAGATCGCTCTGTAGCGATAAGGCCGCCCATTGTAAGTAGATATTGATTGTGTAAATAATTTTCATTGTTTTTGTAAGATATTTGGTTTACAATAAACGGTTATCTATCTATCTATCTATCTATACAATGTCGTCACATAATGTACTTAATAATGTTGAAAAAGCCAAGATTGGGTGCTATGTTTTTCTATCTAAATGATGTTAATGAGAAATTAAGACTGGAAGACACATAAATCAATTCTGTCATAAATTTCTCACGCAAAAGATTTACACATATTGTTAGAACAAAAATCTGTAGCACATATTACCTACAAATATAGCATGATAATCAAGTAATAAATGCGATATATGACAGTAATACAGGACATAGTCACAAAAAGGCAATAAACTTTATCAATTCACTTTGTTCCAGCTCTGGTGTTTATAGTAAAGCCGCTGAGCCGTCATATCGGCTCGCGGTGCACTGGGATTGCACTAGGCAGCGA
This sequence comes from Malacosoma neustria, assembly GCA_963693495.1. NCBI lineage: Eukaryota > Metazoa > Arthropoda > Insecta > Lepidoptera > Lasiocampidae > Malacosoma > Malacosoma neustria. Next base: position 12,921,720 of record OY856387.1, on the reverse strand, counting down.
GGTTTTTACGCGGCAATAACTGAACCGCCTATAGCCGAGCCAAGCCCCGTACACACATTCATGCCAATGTTTTCATTGTTTAATATATCAATTACAATAGGTTAGTAATATTAAGACCTAACCGTATTTTATGAAAATATATTCGTCAATAAATTTATTTATACATATTTTTACTGTTTCTTATAATAATTTTAAAATATTTTACGCAAAAGGTAACAAAAGTTGAATGGCTGAAACAATATCAAGTGACTAACTTTACAGGTAACACTTTTGCCTACCTATTTTCAACTGTAACCATGATTAAATATGTATAGTACTTTAAAAGTTATAGATTTTTGTTGGAAATAGAGAACTTAATTTTCCCTTGTATATTTAAAAATAATAGTGTGCCAAGTTAAAAACTTTTTTTGATTGTTTTAATGTAAGAAATGAGATTTCTAAAACTTGTGAGAAGTTTTGTGTAAAGAAAATTTAATTTAATACAGTATAAAATTGCAATGGACGAACTGGTAACGCACGAAAACTTCTATATCACTAATCCATCATATAATACAACGGAAATGATTTTTTTTTTTTGACAAGATTGCGTAGACAACGTACTTTGACTGTTCCACCTAATTACTCCAATAACCCTTAAGGTGCTTCGAAAGGCATGCATCACCTTCTTATTCTGCTTGTTTAACGCCACTTTCAGGCTCTCCTATTTTCCGAAACTGTGGAAGGTCTCGGAAAGAGTGATGATCCATATACGGTAAACCATCTCAGGAGTGCTATTCTTATCGTCCTTTATGTCTTACCCCAGTCCTGTCAAAGCTATGGGAAAGAATTTTCCTCCAAAGACTCAGCCATGAATGAGCATGACATAATAATATCCAGACATCAATTTGGTTTCCGGAAATCACATTCTACCGTCGAACAAGTACATCGTATCTACTATTATGCTAGGCAATGCTTTTATAACCAAATATGTATAAAGTTCCGCCGCTTTTATAGATGTATGCCTTTGATCGAGTTTGGCATAAGGGACTCTTTTGTAAAATCAAAGAAAACTTGCCGCATTCTGCATTTCACATTGTAGAATAATATCTCTTTTATAGGTTATTTCAGGTTAAACAAGGGCGCACTATTGATGGACGGCCGTCGCCTCCTTCTGCGAGGCAGTCATGTCCGCAAAGGAGGCGGCGGAGCGGGAGCGGGAGTCGACCACCACACTCCCCTCCCGCCAACGCAGGCCACGCCAGCGGCGCCGGAGGGCCAGTAACGACCTCCGGCCGCCGTAAAAAGCGGCCGCGGGCGGCCCCTCGGGGGAGGACCCGCCGCCCGCACTATTGCCGCGAGGGTGAGGGCTGCGTGCTGTTCCGCGGCCCCCCTCAATTCCTAACTGCTAGAGTTATTATAGGAGAGCGCCGGAGGGACGAAACCCTGACCCCCTGGCACCAACATTTTAGAAGGGGCCCGCCTTAAGACAAAGGGCGGGCCGGCGCCGGCCCGGCCACGAGATCGGCAGGCCATATATCCGTGGGCCCGGGCGTAGGCGATAGGAGAACAGCGGGGTTATTTAGTGGGTAGTCGGATGGTCAAACATCTTTCCCGGAGCCCCACATATCCCTCGGTCCCCCCAGGCCGGGGTACCCGTCAAGAGAGGTTTTTCCCCAAAACCAAAAAAAAGGGGATGCCAGATCCTCCCTGATTTCCATTGAAGCTGGTGTGCCCCAAGTATTGGTTCTTAGTCCGGTCTTGTACAATATTTACACTTCAGATTTACCAATCTCAGTTGATGCCACTTATGCCAACGATATTAGTTTTTTGGCTGTAGATAATGACCCTGTAAAAATTAGTGAAACGCTCCAAAAACTTCTAGATGACACCTCAGACTGGTTCCAAAAATGGTAAATTCAAGCTAGTCGTTACAAAACCATGCATATAAGCTTTACTCTACGGAAAGGAGACTGTACAAGTTTCGAAGTTTATATTGGAGGCAGAGACTATGTGCTCTTCTTAGACAATAAGCTATTATTATAAAACACTGTTCTGAAGCCCCCACACGGACATATGGCATTCAAATTTGGGGAGTAGCCTGCAACAGCAACATCACATGCTTGCAAAGGGTGCAAAATAGCATCGCGAGGAGTCTTGTAAATGCTCCATGATTTGCGAGAAATGATGAAATACACGAGTATTTAAACATGAGTGATTTATATCTCTAAGGTGATCTATCTCTAAGGGTTATCACTTAGAGATAGATCACCATAAAAACACACCTAACTCATCACCTCAATCCACTTGCCCCTGAATTACTTGATAATGCCAATATGGTAAGGAAGTTTAAAAGAAACCACATACTCTGAATTGAGAGCAAGGCACTGGCATGCTACTCATTAAAAAAATAATAATCACATAACAGAGCTGATAATAGTCTAGCGACTAATTAAAGCAATAAATATTTGAACTTCAAATCACTTTCTTGGAAAGTTCACAGAATGTCGCTTAGTAAGGATTGCCTTTCAAGCGTCGATTTCAAGGGTTGTAATTCTAAAGGGTCTAAGTGCCAAAAAATAAAATCGATTTACAAAAATACGATCTACGTACCAAGCCTAATAATATTAAAATGGATCCAAATGCCTATTTCTTTTAATTTTTCACTCATACACAGATGAAGTTGTGGCGCGGTCTAAGTACCAACGCACTTTCGCACAACCTTTTTTTGTTATATCTCTAAAACATAAAATTGGCACTTAGACCCTTTAGAATTACAACCCTTCATTTTATGTTTAACATTACCAAGCATATATTTTTTTAGAAACTTAAATTGGCAACATGACATCTAACTGACAGCAACATAGTCTCGCGTCGCAGCACCACTCGCCATTCACTGTAATTGACACGCCATCGGTGCAATCGGGGATCTGGAACTCGTTGTTTCATTTATTCAAAACGCTAACACAACTTCTGGCTTAATTTGATATCGGTTTTCTTTAAACATTAGTATTTTTTATTGCTACGAAACAGCAAACATGCTAACAGCCCACTTCAAAGTAAGCGGTGACCTATGAATATTTGCAACGCTAAGGGCATGGCTAACATGCTGACATTCGCGTAGGAGAACTGGAACCTGGGTCACTTATGCCGGAATATATAAGAAGGTCAATATGGCAGCATATTTGAGACCAAAGGTGTTTGCTATTCAGATCTAGCAAAATCTGGAAACTTTTTAATGGTATTATAGTATTGTTACAAATACAAAAAGTCTTGCAGTTTTGCGAAAAAGCAAGACTGCAAGACCAAGACCATTTTTTCTCATCACTAGTTTTTATGGATTATATGTATTTATTTACGTAACCAAAGTATATAAGTAGTATATCACTTGTTGAGTACCCTAACACAAGTGCTATGCTACTTACTCTGGAACTAGACGGTACTGTGTGAATTGTCATTTGTTTATTTATCTTACGTCATTAGGAGTTAAACTCGCCATATTTCTATATTTGTATATGGTTGAGTAGTTGATTGATGAGTAAAACTGGTCTTGTTCATGCAGTCTTGTTTTTTCGCAAAACCAAGACCTATTATGCAAGATCAAGACCAAATGTGTAAGACTGAACGAAAAAATATCTATTTCGTTGAAATTATGAGTTAAAATGTCTATCATAACTTGAACATATGCTTTTCTTCTGGAAACAAAATATTATTTTACATTTGGATTTTCCAATTTGCTTCACCAGATTTTAACACTAAATATAAAAAACAGTAAACTTTACCACTGCTTGAAAAATAGGATCTACCTACAAAGCTGTTCTCAAACGGTGGTTTTCAATAGTAGATCTCAATCTGAAATCCATATTTCAATCCATTTCCTATTTTTAACGTTTCAATATTCGATCCAAAGATCGTAATGTTGATTCTTTTTATGAATTAGTAATGAGTAAAATTGGTCTTGCAGTCTTGGTCTTGCTTTGCTCATCACTAATAAAAATCCATACGTGGGATGGGAATGGAACTCGCGACGTCTACAGGCGTTCAGACGTGTGTTAGCCGTTATGTCACGGAGGTCTTCATAGTCACACTATCGTTTATATAGGGTCAAAGATGGCAAATGGTATTCTCGTTCTGTAAACTCAATAGCAGCAAAGAAGTGGTAGAGTTTAGTTGTTCATTTCAAGGTAGGAGGTTACTGGTCGCTCCTGTAAAACCCAATGTAGCGTATCCATCCACGTATTAATCCATCCATCGACCACTTTTGTGACCCAATGGCTTCTGTGCGTCGGAACGTCATAAGAAGTCACAAATGTCCCAAATGGGTGTTTATTATGTTTATCACGTATTTATTTACTAAAAAAGTATATAAGCTGTCTAGTACCCATAAGACAAGCATTCTGCAGCTTACTTTGGGACTAGATGGCGCAGTGTAAATTGTCCTAATGTATCTATTAATTTATTATCTCTTCTATTTACTCGTGCATAAAAAAGAACTACATTAGCTCTTCATATGTAAGCAGATTGTAAGAATTAGAAGCCTAGTTGTCTTTAAGATCATTTCTACTATGTAATCCAACTCACTTCCAATTTCATTACAACAAATGTAACTTAATCAGCATTGGTAAGTTTAGATTTTGTATAAAAACATGTATATGCTTTATACATTAATATGGGGATTAACGACAAACTCAAAGCGTTGAGGACTAAGTTTATACCCAAAGTTTTAACCAAACTGTTTTTATACAAAGCCGTTTTATTCTTTGTAACATAAGAAAAGAAAACTTTAAAAATTAATTTACGACAAAGTGTATTGTAGTTGTTCATGTAGAAAAATAGATATTAAGTAAATTTTAAGTCAAACAATAAAAAATTATTTATCTATCTAAAAATAGATTCGAACTAATCTTGGCATTGTATTTTATCTTTGCTGCTTCAATTTAAATCTAAGAATTTGTTTCGCAAGTTGCGATTGAGTTCAGAAATCTACAGTGGAGCCATACCATAAAGTTTATAACTTTACACAAAGAGAGACATTGTATACGATGTATGAAGCGTAGAGGTAAGGACTATCTTTGTGTTAGAAAAGTGTTCGTCAAAATGCGTTAAATTAAGTTGGCACAGTAGCATCGGTTTAAATTTTAAAGGAAAGTGCCAAAACTTATATATTTTTTATTGCTGTACGATAGCAGACAGGCTAATGGCCCACTTATAATTTAGCAGTTACCGTCACCTATAGGTGTTTGCAATGCCAGTGGCATCGTGAACACGCTGAGGTTCCAGTTCCAGTTGTTGTGTAAGGGTACAGGAACTTGGGTCACTAATGTCGGAACGCAACACAAGGTTATTATGGCGGCACACTAAGACCAAAGGTGGTCACCATCCAGACGGGTTTGGGGCCCTACCACATAGCTAGGGTGGGTTGCATTGTCGCCTTTTACGACAGGCCGACCCCAGCCGAAGAGGTCATTATTCTTTCTCCGCGCCTGCACGGAGAAAATATTTGGGTGGGATAGACAATTTTCAACTAAGCATAATTCAATTCGTTTCTTCAATTCAATATTTACAGCGTACAGCGGACACTTTTCCATTTCTAGTATAACATATGAGTTGGTTAATAATCCACCAAATTTCAACATTGATAAATATAAGCTAGTGCTAATAAGATAATGCTTTTGAAATACTTAGTAGATTTAATGATGAATTACAGTCGAGAATATTTAATAGAAGCGAAACATGTATGTAAGGATCGTAGCAAGTGGAAAGAAGTGGTCTCTGCCTACCCCTACGGGAAAGAGGCGTGATCATATGTATTTAATAGAATATAGTGTATATTTTCCCATGCTGGATTAATGTACGAGTAAGTAAAATATTAATGTGATAGACATCACATTAATATTTAAAAATAAATGCATTCGATTTTATATTTGGTACATTAATGAAAGGCTGAGTTCACAGCTGCATAGTGCGCGAATGCAAATGCTGGGAGGGGTGTTCTGTGAACGCGCAGTTGGCTGCATTGTGCTGACCTCCCTCGCAAGCTCGCGCCCCTTGCACCCCCCCGCTCGGACCCAGCACATCCCGCGAGAGTTTGTTTTTCGGGGCAAATAGCTATAGGCTTGATAATGGCCTCGCGGATCGGCGGAATGGTTGGAATGTTGCTCAACCTTATTTTATTTTCATATATCCATAGTAATTTATACTCATTATTTTACTTTTAAAGATGAAATTTGTATCGTTTTTACTAAATCTATTCACGAATAATATTATAAATAAACAAAGGAATCAACAGTAAGTGAAAACTTATATTGTCGTATATTAATTTAAAAAAAAAACTTTTTTCGTTCGCCTTTCGTGGGCTGATATAACAAAAAAGGTAGACCACCAATAGTTTGGTTTGACATACTAGATACGAGCACTGTCACAAGTTTTGTGAAATAAAAAATCATTACTACAATATAGTTTTTCTTAACTCCAATACAAAAACAATAATATCAAAGCAGAGCACATTTCCCGCCATTACCAGTGTATCGGAGTGGCGGATGGGTTTTGATTTTTGTAGTTGCGTATTATTTGCGTATTTATCCGCCCGCCACCCGGCAGATACATTTATTTGCGCCACTGTCTGCCCCACCCCACTGTCCATTGCCCCCACATTCGATTGATCGCGATATCATTGCGATAATAGGACGAGCGCTATCGGTGCGCGGTTCCGTCACGCAGCACAAGCAAAATTATGGCTCTCACCAGCCAAGCGTGATGGCTCCAAATGGTCAACGAGCTTAATAAGATTATTCTTTAAAGATTCCCTCCCCAATTTACAAACATACGTTTGACGTATACTCCTAATAGCAAATAAGCGTCGCCTATAGACGTTTGCTACATTAGGGAATGGCCAATGTACTCCCGATCTCAATAAAAATTTTATAACCTCCTTTTATAAAAAACAATTCCGCACTGATATGGGAAACCTCAGTCAGAACCTCATTCCAAACCTAAAGAGTACGCAATATGAAAATTCCCGAGAACCGTTTCGTACATGAAAGAAGATAATTTTTATCCATGCAGGGGCGGAAAAAGACAAGACAAAACAAACCACCCTAGCTACGTGGTACGGCCCCAAGCGTTTGATTTTAAGTATGCCGCCATATAACTTTTTCCTGTACCCTTATGGGACAGCAGCGTGTTCGCAATACCAGTGGCATTGCCTACACCCATAGGCGACGGTGGCTGCTAAATTCTAAGTGGGCTGTCAGCATATTTGCTGTCCAACAGCAATAAAAAATAAAAAAAGGTGCACGGATATAGGGATGAACATTCAGTCGATGGCGGGCAGTATGGTTACAGAAAAACAACGGATGATGCACTATTCTGAACAGCTCCTTAGAACACTCCTCGTTGTGCAGACGGTAGAATACGCAGAGAGGCATCTCCAAAGGTCCAAACTATTAACAGATCAAATAGAGCATACAAATATTGTTTTGTTCAGAATGGGATACGAAATCACAGATACAACCGAGCTAGCTCATTTATGTAACCACTGAGCCACCCGTATAGGCAAAAAACAATTTAACAAACAGGTATAATTTTTTTCAATTCCATTCTGTCGCAACAATGTGGAGTAGAATATAATTTACAATAAAATTACGACTTTAATAACTAAGAGTTCTATTACGATTAAATATTATATTAATTGTGTGTATTCACATTGAGTTTCATTTACAAATAGGATACACAAAACTATTTACTTTCGGTTCACTATTTCATTATGCAGTATGCTTTAATTATATTTTATAATTTTTTTTATTGCTGTAGGACAGCAGACAGGCTGACGGCCCGCTTAGGATTTAGCAGTTACCGTCGCCTATAGGTGTTTGCAACGCTAATGGCATCGCGAACACGCTGCTGTCCCATAAGGGTATAGGAACTTGGGTCACTAATGCCGGAACACAACACAAGGTTATTATGGAGGCATACTTAAGACCAAAGGTGGTCGCCATCCAGACGGGCTTGAGGCCCTACCACGTAGTTAGGGTGGGTTGTTTTGTCGGCTTTTACGACAGGCTGACTCCGGCCACAGAGGTCTATATTCTTTCTCCGCCCCTGCACGGATAATAAAATTACAACCACATTTCAATAATTTGCTTAGTTGTCTTATTTTGTGATACATATTTTTTAATGATTAGTGATCGCCTAGTGGTCGAAATCCGACCATAATTCAATTAATTTTTAAGTTTGAACTTTATTAAGTAGGGTTCTTTTGACGATTTGACGATTTTTCTACATCAGTTTGAACAGCATTATTGTTAAACTTCAAAGTATTTTGCTTTGTAAAACTAATTCAATTTCATAATTATATATTCACATTTTGTAAAAACTATACTCACAAATAAGCAAAAGTAAATCAATTCAATTACTCGTACACAACATTCTTTATCCTTGAGTAAGAGCGTACCAACGAACTAACTACTAAAGAAGACCATGCTGGGTGGATAAGAAAAAATCGAATAGCTGATCCTGGGCATTAAAGCGAAAGTTTGGGCTGCAACCAACATTTAAAGTTAAGATGATGATAATTATATTTAGCTTAAAATAACGGAATATTACAAATATAACTTTTTGGGAGAAAGAATAGACCGACAAAGCATCTATTAAAAAATATTACTATTTCAGACTGTTGACAAAAAGCATTAAGGGCAGCATATACAACAAGATCTCTATAACAATTCTTAGCAGCGGATTTCAGGTATCATAACTTTGATCTACTAACAAAACTCCATAACAATGCTTGTATTCTTGAATCATTATAGCAACCTTATGAAGTATGAAATGCCACAATGTTTTAATCAATCATAGTAAACAACTTCTTGGTTGTCGGTGGCACAACAAACATTAACAAAACATGCAAATGATTCGTCACACGATACACTGCGCTGACGCATGTAAATTAGATGCGATGTTTAAACGTTGCCTTTTATACACCGTTACTAACTTTTAACCAAATGATGTATTTAAAAATTATAGTTAAGCGTGAATTGTTTCAAATCGTAAGGTTCCACTTATAATAAATTTGTCATCTTTTATATTAAATTTACCCACTTTTGTTTTTGTTCATATTCAAGTTATTTTCCAAACGCAAGTGATGATTTATGTAGATATACTTATATGACAAAATATGTTTTTTATGGGTGATTGCCTTTTCACTTCCCAATACCAGAAAAATTGGACGGTGTCTTTACTTATAAACAATATAAAGATGTTGCTTTAGAGCAATATTTGGGTTAAAGAACTCATAATTTCTAGTTCTATGTGACTGTGCGGGTGCGGTGCGTGTAAACTCGACAGAGTGAACTTGATAAGCGATTCGAGACAGGTACAAAATTATTAAAGGGACCATATAGTAGGATTCAGCATTTAAGGTTGATTGCCTTCATTAAAACCACCAGTTACAAATACGGACTCTCAGAATGAAACTTTTTCGTAGCTATGGAACAGCAGACAGGCTGACGGTCCATTTAATTGTAAGCAGGCCCCCTCGTCTATGGATGTTTGCAATACATATTAAAGATTAGAGGTTGTAGCCATTTAGAATTTAAAAGCCATTTAAAATAATTATATTACTTTAGAGATGATATTAGCAAACGGAACCCTAAAGCGCTTATTTGTCATGCGAGCGGCGCATACGCATTGAGTCGGTTATCAATTTAAAAGGTTGGCATTATGCGGATAATGCTGGGGGGGCTGAAATAAAACATTTCAATTTGGAGATCCGGTTACGACCCCGATCCAAATCTGTATTGTTGGCTTGCGGAATCCCATACGTCAGTACTGGTCGTAAGTACAGTCACACAATGCATGTATCGATTTTATATATTTTATGGAGAATATAGACCTAAAAGTATATGTAACATGAGTAATTGAGTACGGCTAGTTTTCAAACTCTGAATATGTCAATATGAAAAGTTTCTACCACATCATCGCGTTGTACCTATTTATTGAACTATTATAGCAATTAACTCTATTAATATATACTCTATTAATATACTTCGTATATGACGATATATTTTTCAAACATTGCTTTTACTGAGAGTTTGCTTCTGTTATGAAATATTATAGTGTAAAGCGGCTGATTCAATTGTCACGTACTAACTCTAAAATAGAAGATATATTATTTAATTATTGCATTAACAAATAGATGAGAAGAGGAAGAAGAGGAGGAACAGAGAAGAGGTAGCAGAAGATCTTAAGACTCCAATTCTTTATAATGATAAAGATTATATATTAGCGTTAAGTATCGTAATAACGACACTTAACACTAAACAGAATAAACTAGTTGGGAAGTTTGATCAAATAAAATTTTATGATGAATTTATTGTAAAGAATTTTATATGTACGGGTAATAAAATATTCTATCCTGAGCTCGTGTTCCCCTGCAGTGGATAATATGTACTGTGGCTACCCCAAAGCGCAGTGCATGCTTGGTTAGACCCGCGCCTCCCGGGCCTGTTCACAAGAAAGGGATAGTTAGCCGCTATTGTCTAACGGCCCCATAGCATCGTTTTCACATACACCACGCGACGCACAATGTAGTTAATATTTTAATAATATAGTTTTAATTATTTTGTTCTTATTATAAACATTATTGATTGAGTTATGTAAAATTCACTTATGTAAAATGGTATAATATTTTTATATCAGAGCATCAAAGCCATCATCAACTTAGCGTTGAGTATTGGTTGCAACCTAAAACTTCCGTTTTAATGCCTGGGTCCGTGTTCCAACTTTTTTTTTATACAAAGTAAAGAAGTGTGTTTTAGTATCAAACAATATATACAAAATCACACAAACTATGTAATATTTTTACACCATAGCCTTAAGGGTTTATTAAAATCATTATGTTATAGAAGAGTAAAAATTATCTGTTTGAATATCACCTGAAACTTATTTTATATAGAAATTGGACACGGTCGTGTACTGCTTACCCTGCGTGAGGGTGAAGATACCGGTAGCCCATTACCCAGTTAGTTTCGAACGTAGCTAGAGTCTTTTTGAAGCAAAGCTTCTATATGGACGTTCAGACCGCTCACATATAGGCGCTCGCCGTGCAGCGAGTCTATCCCTGCTAGGCGTCATATTTTACCGTTACACAAAAATCGACAGATTTAGTCCCGTTACGCTAGTTGATGCGCCGCGCGCGCGGGTGCTGCCTCCTCACCTCAATGTGCGTGACCTTCACCTTATGAGATTATTTTCGTCATTGATTAGTATTACATGATTACAACAAACATAGACGTTAACGACTGTTTATCGAATGGTTCTATGGGTAAATGAGTATACATTGAATACATTTTACATCATATTTAAAAATATATACGATATATATTCATTATATTTGCAGAATGAAAAAAATGGCAATAAAATATTAAGAAAATATTTAATTGTCAGAAAATGTCATTTACCTGTTTTCGCATCTGGGCCGTATCAAACGTACTCCTGATTTCAATCCCCACAAAGACGTAACACGGGAAACATTTAGCCTTGTTGACACTACACTTTAACGTCTATTCCACTCAATGTGCCTCTCATCGCAGTCATTATGCTCGAACCTGCATAAATATGCTTGAATTAGCATTAGACAATTTCTTTGCTAAAAATTCCTTTCCAGTTTAACTTGTGCTTATTGATATATATGCAAATGATAATTGAAAAGAATTTTATTGCACCCATAGCATAAATATGACCAACCATTTTGGCCTAGATATTGTGTTGAAAAGTGTACAATATCATTCTTAATGCGTCAAATCATCTTCGTTAAGCCGAATAATCAATATGTCAAATCAAATTGATTATTTCTTCTAATAGATTACTTACATGTAGCAAATAAAGTACACCGTTTGGTTTTCTTGTGCGGAGTTTTCGAAAAATCGAATTTAAATAAGTGCGACACTTAATTATTTACTTGTTTCTTAATTCTAAAATTGCATCGTTAATTGTTTAGAACGTTTATACTCATTAAAATCTAACTTAAATTTCGGTATCATACATTTTATATACAACATAATTGTATATAATTATCAAAATAAGAAATCCAATCAGAACATGCTAACTTATAAACTAGTAGGTACAATATAAATAAGGCTAAGTAATAACAATTGGCAGATGTCGAATACGATCCATTGTGATAATAATTCTACCTACAAATTACTACAATCACAATGAAACTTTGAAAAGTTTACGTCAAACAGAAGCGCGAATGTAATGAATGGCCGCCACACTATTATAACCGGACTGCAAATCTAGTTTGGTAGGGGAGTGCGGGAAGTACGGCGAGCCTCTATGGCCAGACGCTTACCACACTCTGGCGTGTAGTGTTTCCAACTAATACTTCTTCAAAACATCTCAAATACATTAATCAATACAATCAAAACTCAACTTTATTGCTTACATTCTAAATAGTGTTATAAAATGAGTGACAATTGGTGTATATGTCATATTAGTTTTCACGATTTATTCAGATCGCTATAACGTGTTCTTTGTCGCTTCAGCCGCGTCCCTCTCACACAATGGCATACTTATTAGGGATTTAGTCCAGATATTAGTTGGGGATGTCGGTATTGTTTGGATTTTAATAGAATTCGCCTGCGCCCCAGGCGGTTAGGTATACGGTGCACCGAATAATGCTTAGGGAGTAACACACGCGGCTCCTGGCCCTGATTTCAATGGGTTTAAGAACAATATTACGGTTTTTATTGCTTCGAAACATGTGGTATCCGATTTATTGAATAAATTACATTGTTGCAAATTGTTTTGTGAAATATGTTGAATAAATATCACAAATTCTAAATAAGATTGATTTAACATTTATGAGTCAAGCTATTTAATAAAAATTAAACTAAATCAAATACATATCAAATACAAATGATGATTAAAATCATCATCCAAGTGACTTGCACCATGGAGCCCTTGGGCCATTGAAGAGTATTGTAAACAAGCAGAAATAGAGAGCGTCTTTGTCGGTGCTCATCTGTTTATACTTCTTTTTCTTGTGTGCAGATAAGATGAATAATAGATAGAATTGATTTGGATTTCCAACCCTGAAAAGAAAGCCTAGCAGCAGGTTCTTAGTCCGGTGAGGCTGACCTGGATCTTGAAGACCTTACACCTCAGAAATAAGCACAAACAAGAAGTAACAATTACATTTATATGGAATTTTAATAAGTTACTATTGTAAATCAGTTTGAAAAATTTGGTAGCGCATATACTCAAAATCATACAATCAAATCATACAAATTCAATATTGATTAGAAAACTTTTTAATTTAATATAGTTTTAAAACCATAGAATTAAAAAATAAACTTATAGTCATTATATAGCCATAATTTGTTTCAGTTTTGAATTAGGTGAATGTCATGTTGTGAATGTTATGATTAAATTCAATATCAGTTTTTTTTATATTATTTTTCTATCAACGCCTTTCATACTGGAAATTGTGCGAAAAGAGCCATGGTATATGTAATTCACTCTATAATAGTACTCAAAATGATGGATATGGAAATATAAAGTCATTCTACGAACTCTAAACTAGTAGGATAACATCAAATTTAAGACTATAATAATAGCATAAAGCAGCAATTAAATAAAAATAAAAATGCTGTAACGTTTTATTACGGTTAAAAACGAAGTAGAAACAGGTCAAAAGCCATGGGAGCGAATGACAGAAATAATGCGATGTGCTTAGTAATAGTTTAAACAATTTGCTAGTGACCATTTCTGTGTAACTTACGTAGTAACTATTTATTAATCTGTGGTGTAACTATATCTCAACTGACTATTATTTTTTAAATCTTTTCACTACTCAGACCACAGGGATTGCGCACTTTTATCCATCTTATAAATATGTTTTGTTCTCCATGGTGATCGTACACATAGGCACCACCTATGACTACTTCGTAGCCACTGACCCGGTCATATTTTCCCATTATCACATAAATTTTAATCGGTTTCAGAAAAAAAATACTTTCACCAAATATCAACTCTTTTCTCATAGATTCATTAATCACGAGTACCATAAATTATGATTCCGTTCAAAGATTTTGCACAGACGCACAAATATTTTTGCTCGACAACACACGCAAGGGCAGTCAGATGCGCACATTTGTTTGAGTAACGGCGGATATTTATAGTTGGATGCACACCGCAGAAAGGAAGCTGGGTGATGCATGGTGAGATGTTGTGCCCTTTTCGATCGATAGATGCCCTTCCAGCGCGCCCCTTATTGAAAATTATAACAATGGCACACCGCGCTTTCTGCGTCGCCCTCTTAACACTCACTGATTTCGGTCGCGCATTGTGGATAAGCCTTTGATGCACTTTTGTATTTCTATTACAACAATTTTTATATTATTAAACAATAAAATAAAACTACTAGGGCAAGTCTTAGTTGCAAGCTTTGTTTAAGAAGTATCTTGAGAGTAGCAGAAATAATTTTAGCATTAAATTTATTGAAAACTGTATGCATCTTTGTACAATCAGTATCTTATGAGAGTAAAATAAGCATAAGCTTGCTAAAATAGAATATCGTCCTAAGCCAGAACATTATATTTTATGAGATATGAAAAATGCGGGTAGTCATAGTTATCTGTTACGAGTATTATATTAATTATATCTTTTTATCAGGCGTATTTTTAATAGCGATTACACGGCTGGGACTCTCTTGCCACTGTTTTAGGTGTTTACAGTATTCGATTTTTTATTTAATTAAATGAATTTTTATAGTCATGCAATTTGTACATTGTTAGATTTTATTGGAAACCTCTAATAATGGCATCTGGGTGGTCTGAAAGAAATCACTTTGTAACAATTAGGCCACTATGCAATATAACAATGTTTTATGTCTTTTCATACGTTTTTAAATGTATAATAAAATGTTATAATATTATGTTTTTATGGTCTCATCCATAAATTCCTTGATCTCATGTGGACGTGTTAATATATCGGTCGAATCGGCAGCGGCACGGGTGTGGGCGCGCAGAGGGCGGAGGTTCAGGGATTATAATGAGGAGCAGCCCCAATAAGTATTTTCGACATGCGTCGCCGTCACCCGACAAACATTCGGGGGTCACGAGTGCAGCGCAAATTAACATCCCACCCGTGTTTTAATGTCGTACGCTGATCATTCAATGACCTTTGTAGAAATCAAAAGAGTATATTTGTTCCAGAAATTGATGTGAAAAGTTTATAAAAACATACAAAATACTTATCACTTCAGTTTCAAGCACTTTTCTTAGAACTCGTAAACGGCGACTTAAAGAATTATAGAAGTAGACCTTTCGCGAAACAGAAAGAGTAATCTTTAAACGAGCAATTCTTGTATATATATATATATATATATATATATATATATATATATATATATATATATATATATATATATATATATATATATATATATATATATATATATATATATATATATATATATATATAATTGGAATCTCGGGATCGGCTCCAACAATTTTCACGAAATTTAGTATACGGGGGGTTTCGGGGGCGGTAAATCGATCTAGCTAGGAATCATTTCTAGAAAATGTCAAAAGGTGGCGTTTGAGTAGTCCCAATTTAAACTGAAAAATGACTCTTCCTGACATCTATCGGCGAATAATAATACTATTTTTTTTAAATTGCTTTAACGACACAACAACACTAAAGCTATTCCAGCAGATGGCTTTGTTAAGTAACACGAGGTCAATGAGTATTTGCTTTGAGGTTAGACTAAGAAAATCAATTGTTAATTTCCAAAAAACACAATTTATAAAAAAAATAAAAATACCGAGCAAAGCTCGGTCATCCGGATATTTAGATTATTAAGATCGTAATTTTTTTTCTGATGTATGTTAGTCTTTACTAAAGAGGCATGCCGAGAGATAAATCCATACTAATATTATAAATGCGAAAGTAACTCTGTCTGTCTGTCTGTCTGTCTGTCTGTTCCTCTTTCACGCCTAAACGGCTGAACGGATTTTGATGAAATTTGGTATGGTGATAGATGATAACCTAGAAATGGTCATAGGCTATAAATAATCACGCCATCGTTCTTAGGGGGTAGGCAGTAGGCAGATAACTAAATTGAGTTAGTGATTTTTTGTGCTTATCCGGTATCTATGAGAATCGGCCAACATCTATTTTTCATCCCCCTAAATGTTAGGGGTGACCCACCCCCAAAATTTTTTTTTTAATTTTTTGACATTTTATTATTTATATGGCAGAACAACGTTTGCCGGGTCAGCTAGTATGAAATAAGTATGAAAGTATGAAAAGTGTATTTATTTTCTTCATGTGACTATAAATTTTTTATTTAAAGTTTCCTGCTCTAGATATACGAGTAAACCTGTAAAGCAGGGATTTTTCACAGATAGATTTACAGTGATATACACTCCGACCGAGATAAACTATTTGCTCTCAAGCTGGACTTGCAACTTGCACACATAGATTTTATCACGATGTTTTCCTTCATGGTCAAAACGTGATAATCATATAAAAATCTGCACATCCTGCTATTGTGGGAGTAGACTTTAGGTTGAGATCCAAGTATGACATTACTAGTCTGCAGGTACCTTCAATAATACTTATGATAACGAGAATCTTAATATCGATTACGAATTCCCCATCACTCATGAGGGATACACCACTACGGGTAGATGGAGCGACGTTTGACAGTTGAGGCGATTGCCGCGCTTTTGTCCTGTTGAGAGGTTATATTCGTATATTTAATAACAACATTAAACACGGATACACGACAACTCTTTAAAGATTTGAGTTACTTTTTAACCGACGATGCACGGTACACTGGTCGTGTAAGTCTCTCTCCTGCGTTTTTGGAAGAAAGTCGGGTCAGACTTGTGTCTGAAGTAGAGAACTCTCTAGAGAGGGTCTCTGAATGGGGACGACAAAACCTTGTCCAGTTCAACCCCTCGAAGACGCAGGTCTGCGTATTCTCTGCCAAGAAAACCCCGTTCGCACCTGCGCCACAGTTTCAAGGAACCTCTCTTTCCATCGCAAGTAGTATTGGGATCCTTGGTGTCGACATCACGAATGATGTGCAGTTTAGGGGACAATTGGAGGGTAAAGCTAAGCTTGCCTCCAAAAAGCTAGGTGTGCTAAACCGGTCCAAGCAGTACTTCAGTCCAAGGCAACGGCTTGTGCTATATAAAGCACAGGTCAGACCGCATATGGAGTACTGCTCATATTTATGGGCTGGAGCACCGGCCTGTCAGCTCAATCCCCTAGACTCGATCCAACGGCGCGCAGTTCGTGTTGTCGGCGATCCCATGCTCACAGACGGTTTAGACACGCTTGGACTTCGGAGAGACTTTGCATCTCTTTGCGTATTCTACCGTCTGTACAACGGGGAGTGTTCTGAAGAACTATTTAGGATGATGCCCTCGTCGTCTTTCTACCACCGTACTGCCCGCCATCGGCTGGGTGTTCATCCCCATTTCTTGGAGCCTCTTCCTTCCTGTACGAAACGGTACTCCAGAACGTTCATGTTGCGTACTCTCAGGATCTGGAATGAGCTTCCGGCTGAGGTTTTCTCAGCGCGGTATGATATGGGGTTCTTCAAAAAAGGCGTTATAAAATTTCTTCGAGACCGGCAGCACGTTGGTGGTGCCTCTGGTGCTGCAAACGTCCATAGGCGACGGTGACCACCTGCCAGGGTGGGCCGTTTGCCTGTCTGCTGAACTCAAGCAATAAAAAAAAAAAAAAACCGACACTTAAAATAAACTTTCAATCAGGAAAATCATTATTACAGTTCTAATAGCAGGCTTTTAGATAACTTTAGTAGGGACACGTGCGTCTTTCAATTAATAATATGATAATACGTTTGCATAAATATGTTTCTTTTCACGCTAATAATGGGGGAGGATAGATAAAAGTTTGTACAGTAGGGGATCTTTTAATTAAACCAATTTAGATATCCGAAACGAATCGTTGCAACATTTTCAAGTATTTAATAAATGTATCTAATTAATGTTTGTTCAATGAAGACAACTTTCACTGCCTAGGTGGCTCAATAGCTAACGCACGTGGGAGAACTGCGGAGGTCCCGGGTTCGATTCTTGTATTCAATATGGATTTATTTACAAATAATAATAATTTTAAAATGTAATTAAGAAAACTAAAAAACACGCTTTAATGATAAATAGTACTAAAAAGTGAAAAATAATTCTTAGTATACAAATAAAATAATGAACGAAATCCTTCCCCATCACTGTCGGAGTACAATAGGGATCCGTCCTTAGTCTGTTTCTGTTCAGCGTGGTATTGGACGTACTGTCAGACAGCATCAGAAACTCACATGAGCAGCCCCCATGGTTGCTCATGTATGCTGATGATATCGCGCTGGCAGATTCGGACCAGGGTAGGTTGATGGCACGTATGAAGGCGTGGAAGGAATCGCTTAAGAACGGCGGTCTGAAACTTAATGTGGTGAAGACCGAGTACTTGGGCTGCAACTCACCAGATCCCACAACCGTGCGCATAGGCGGCGATACGGTCGAGTGTACGGAACAGGTGAAATACCTGGGATCTGTATTTCACGCATTTGGAGACATTGATTGCGACGCGACGTTAAGGCACGCATTGCTGCCGCGTGGACCAAATGGCGTGAGGTGACTGGTGCCATCTGTGACCCTAAAATACCGGTTAAATTGAAGGGACAGGTCCATAAGACCATCATTAGACCTGTCCTTTCATACGGATGTGAAGCGTGGCCGGTGCTGTAGCGAGACAAGCAAGTACTGCGAGTCACAGAGATGAATTATGCTGCGATAGATGTGTGGACTAACGCGGAAGGACCGCGTTAGGAACACTCGCATTCGCGGCAGCCTTAATAGCTAGCCATACACGCACAGATGTGCCCGCCAGATCTGTCCGACAGACGTGCCTGGCGGACGTGCGTGTATGGTGAGAACGGACACGGATTTGCACGTCGGGTGCTTGCCCGCTGCCCGTGGTCAAATCGAGCGGATCAGGCACGGGGCGGGTAGATCCGAGCTCCCAACTGTGCGTGTGTGCATAGCGACGGATGTATCCGCCAGATTTGATATCAGTCGCGCACTAACACTCGAAGTAATATACATGAGTTTGATCACAGAAATGGCGTTTAGTAACATTAAAGAGTTTTGGACAAGTTTTATAGAACTTTATACGTCTTTGCCTTGTTTGTAGAAAATCAAAGATAAGCAATTATACCTTAATAAAGATTTAAAAGCACAAGCATACGAAAAATTGGTCGAAAAATGCAACGCAATCAATAAAAAAAAATATTCATATAAAAAATATTATAATAATATTAAAAAAAATATTCAATTAATCGAACAAATCAGCAGGCTCATGGATTGACAAATCTCTGAGTAGATTGACCCCGTTGGGTGACTGTCCGCGCTGGACACTTGGAAAGATGAATCGGGAGGTTTTCCGCGAGGCCTTGACCGTCGCTACGTGGTCGAGGCCGGGCGACGTACCTCCCGATGACGTCGACGGGGAGGCGGAGAATCTGCGGTTGCTCATGACTGACGTCTGCGACGCGGCGGTGTACTGGTGGAATGCGGAGCTCGAGCGGCTCCGCAGGGCGTGCAACTGCGCCCACCGCCAGTACACCAGGCTCCGAAGACGGAGTCGCCGCGACGCGGACAGAGCGGCCGCGGAGGCTCGGCTCTACGGGGAGTACAGGAGCGCCAGAAACGACCTCCACCTCGCTATCCGCGAGGTGAAGGCGGCGGCGTGGGGGGAGCTCTTGGCCAGCTTAGATCAAGATCCTTGGGGGCGACCCTACAAAACGGTGCGGGGCAAGCTCCGCCCGTGGGCGCCCCCGCTGACCGAGAGTCTCCCCCCGCGCCAGGTGGATGGTTTTGTCGGCGCTCTGTTCCCCACGAGGGCTGAGCACTCACCTCCCGCCATGGTCCCGCCTCATTGGGATGAGAGGGACCCCAGCGCGGACGACGACCCCGTGCCCGACGTGGACCGGGCAGAGCTGGGGGCAGCGATGTTGCGGCTGAAGGCCAAGAATACCGCCCCCGGCCTCGACGGCATACCGGGGCGTGCCTGGGTTCAGTCCCACGACGTCCTGGAGCCCCGACTATTGAGGCTCTTCGACGCGTGTCTGCGATCGGGCCGGTTTCCCCGCAGATGGAAGACGGGGAGGCTGGTCCTGATCGCGAAGGAGGGGCGCCCGGCGGACTCACCGTCCGCCTATCGGCCCATCGTGCTGCTGGACGAGGTGGGGAAGATCTTCGAAAGGATCCTCGCAGACCGCCTCGTCCGGCACCTAGAGACAAAGGGGCCGAACTTGGCGGACGAACAGTTTGGCTTCCGCCAGGGGCGCTCCACTATTGACGCGATCACGCGTCTGAAGAGCCAGGCGGAGGACGCAGTGGCTCGAGGTGGGGTGCTATTGGCGGTGTCACTCGACATCGCCAACGCCTTCAACACCCTGCCGTGGAGCTGCGTGCGGGAGGCGCTCAAGTACCATCGGGTGCCTCCCTACCTCCGTCGCATAGTCGGAGCATATTTGGACGATCGTGCCGTCGTCTACCCGGTCCAAGGTGGGCAAAGTCGGCGAGACGTCGTGTGCGGTGTTCCACAGGGGTCGGTCCTGGGCCCCCTGCTGTGGAACATCGCATACGACTGGGTCCTGAGGGGGGCCCTCCTCCCCGGCGTCGGCGTCATCTGCTACGCCAACGACACGCTCGTCACAGCGCGCGGGAGGAACCCCCGCCTTCTGGGCACGGCTGGGGTGGCGCACATAGTGGCAAGACTAGGCCTGGAGGTGGCCTTGAACAAGACGGAGGCCGTGATATTCTACGGGCCCCGTCAGAGGCCGCCACCGGGCCTGAGCATAACGGTAGGAGGCGTCCGCATCACCGTCGGGCCGTCCATAAATTATCTTGGACTGGTGCTCGACGGGCGATGGGACTTTGCGGCGCATTTCGAGCGCCTGGCGCCGAGGTTAGTTCGGGCAGCGGCGGGACTCTCCCGTCTGCTGCCGAATATCGGCGGACCGGGCGCAGTGTGCCGCAGGCTCTTTGAGGGAGCCGTGCGGTCGATGGCCCTTTACGGGGCCCCGATCTGGGCGGATCGCCAGACGGCCAAAACGACCGCGCTGCTTCGCAGGCCGCAGCGTGTTCTGGCCGTCAGGGCGATACGGGGATACCGCACGGTGTCCTTTGAAGCGGCCTCCCTGCTGGTCGGATCCCCCCCCCATGGGACCTCGAGGCCCGAGTCCTGGCGCTGTTATACCAGTGGCGCCGGGACGCGGCCGAGCGTGGCTCTCGCCCTGCACCTCGCGAAGTTTAGGTAAAGAGGGCGGAGCTGCGCGATGAGGTGCTCATGGTGGAGTGGAAGGAGCGCCTCGCGCACCCCAGCGCGGGCCTCGCCACCATCGAAGCGGTGAGGCCCGTCCTGGCGGAATGGTTGGAAAGGCGCCACGGCGCCCTGACCTTCCGCCTGACGCAGGTCCTCTCGGGGCACGGTTGCTTCGGGAGGTACCTGTGTCGCATAGGGCGGGAGATGACGTCGGGGTGCCACCACTGTGGCGCGGGCGACGAGGAGGACACGGTTGACCACACTGTCGCCGTGTGCCCTGCGTGGCGCGAGGAGCGCCGCGCCCTCGTCGCCCAAATCGGCGTGGACCTGTCGCTCCCGGCCTTGGTTCTGTCCATGGTCGGGGGCGATCCTGGATGGACGGCCGTCGCCTCCTTCTGCGAGGCAGTCATGTCCGCAAAGGAGGCGGCGGAGCGGGAGCGGGAGTCGACCACCACACTCCCCTCCCGCCAACGCAGGCCACGTCGGCGGCGCCGGAGGTCAAGTAACGACCTCCGGCCGCCGTAAAAAGCGGCCGCGGGCGGCCCCTCGGGGGAGAATCCGCCGCCCGCACTTTTGCCGCGAGGGTGAGGGCTGCGTGCTGTTCCGCGGCCCCCCTCAACTCCTAGAGTTGTTAGGAGAGCGCCGGGGGGACGAAACCCTGACCCCCTGGCGCCAACACTTTAGAAGGGGCCCGCTTCAAGACAAAGGGCGGGCCGGCGCCGGCCCGGGCCACGAGATCGGCAGGCCATATATCCGTGGGCCCGGGCGTAGGCGATAGGAGAACAGCGGGGTTTTTTAGTGGGTAGTCGGATGGCCAAACATCTTTCCCGGAGTCCCACATATCCCTCGGTCCCCCCGGGCCGGGGGAACCCGTCAAGAGAGGTTTTTCCCCGAGACCAAAAAAAAAAAAAAAGATTCATATGGCTATATCGCGGCCGTTTTTCTAGCCATTGCTTTACCCAAACTCTTTTTCGTTTTCTTTCTACGAGACAAATAAAATTACCACATATTATTGCTAATTTATGCTTTGAAATATATATGTTTACAGACGACCGTATTTGCTGGAATTACGATCTCAACTGCTGCCCGTATTTGTGTGTGGCGAATCACAGATCTGCCTGTCGGACAAATCCGGCGGGCATATCTGTGCGTGTATGCTAGCTATTTGTCCGTGACATTGCGGATAAATTGCAGGAGTGTCGCCTTCGCTGGTATGGCTACGTTTTACGACAACTGGCTACTTACGTGGGGAAATGTCTGGCCATGCAGCCTCCGCCGGGCCCCGGCAGGAGGGGTAGATCCAAAAAACGCTGGCTTGAAGTCGTAAGGTTTGATATGTGCCAATGGACTGACCACCAGAGATGCCGAAGATCGTGCGAATTGGAGAAGAAAAAGTCGGAAAGTGGACCCCGGGCGCCGAAGCGAGAGTTTGGGCTGCAACCGGGATTCAACGCTAAGATGATAATGATGAAATAAAATAGTAAACGATAAATATTAGTATTACTGTAAAAAGAGTGGGGAGCTATGTGCCATCATATCTTTCGCACCATTTTTATACTAGGTAAACGTCCCAATCGAATATTTTCAAAAACTGATTTATCGAGCGCCCTACGCTTATTTCACAATAATACTAATATTTTTCGATCATTATTTTATTCGTATATTAAGAATTATTTTATTTTATATATATTTAATTAAAACGTTTTTTTAGAGTTTTAAACTAGATATATTTAATTTTCACTTTCTAGTTCAATTTGTCACTAAAGCGTGTTCTTTAGCTTTTATAACTTCCTAATTAAAATTTGCTTTAAATATTATATAAGGCGTTATTTATAATACCATCCAACATTTCAGTACGTAATCACGATTTTTAAAATTCTAGCGGATTATCTTATTATCTTGGTTAAATCCTATTCAGGGTAATGAGATAATCTTATTCAATTATTATATTATGATCGGTCCTTGATAAGTTAAATGAAATTTGTCTGTTTAAGGCGGATCAAAATCGAGTTCAAAAGAGTCGGTAACAAACAAACCAACAAATATACAGGTGAGACTAATAAAAGCGTCATAAAAATTATTTTACAAACATATTATACACCTAATAGTCACGTAATTTCTTATCATACTATTTGAAATATGAACAAAATTTTTACAAATCTAATAAATATATTGACATGCGTGAGTCATAATCTCGACGGTAGACAATAGGTCTACCGCCTACTGATGTAGACCCGCTGTGTAAAAACTTACGTTGTTACAATGCAAATGCTTTGATGACAACACTATTGTAAGGGTGATTCATAAACTATACTATCGAGAGAAAATCAGTTGGTGGTTAATTTCAAATTTAAATACATCTTTACTTTTCATATTGCTGTCAAACAACATTCAGGCTGATGGCCCATTTTACTATTGTAAGTATGAGTTTTTGCAACGTCGGTTACTACTACTTAAAGAGGCCATACACGTTAAGGTTTGCATGAAGGTTAAGCCTAGCGTGTATGTGATAAAACTGTACAGTTATCGACGCATGTACATGCTACCAAGCAAATACCAAAATTGATATTTTTGTCGCTTGGTTACGTTTGCGCGTGAGCATAACCGAGCGTGCGTGGCGAGCTTGCCTGTACAGTTCTCAGTTTTTTATTATGTGGATTATTTATTGTTAAATTTATAATTTATTATTATTATAATATATTATTTATTTATTTATAATTAATTACATCATCATCATTAAATTTACGTGGGAGAACTGCTTTCTTTCTGTTCTGTAGAACAAGTGATATGCCAAGTATAGCTATCACATCGTAGTCGTTCATTGTTTGATATACCATCCACAGTACTCAGCAGGTATATATAACTGTCCTACACAGATCGTCACGTAGCTCCAACTAAGAGTTTATATTAAAACTGTGCATGCAAACCCTATGGTGTATGTGTTATAATGAAACTCGGTTCTACGTGTCGGTTATGCATGCAAGGCTACAACCATCGTGCAAACCCTAACGTGTATGGCCTCCTTTACTATACTGTACTGTGATCCTGTTAACAAACCCTACATAGTAGATGCTACTGAAAGCACGCGCTCATTTTTTCCGTCTAATAATTGTCCCAATTCCCAATTCCTTCGAAGAACTGGCACAGAGAAAACTGTTGACAAAATACTGGAACTAATTCCATTTTGGTGTCGCGTGGGTGCCATAAATATGCCACAATGCGGCCAGTCCCGGTTGTCATTAGCCAAAGAAATCTCTCATTGTCGTAAATACCAAGAATGTAAGAATCTTGGCCATTGAAACGCATTGTTAGTATTGTTGAACACGAAATATACGCATTGTTTAATTGTTTTTACTATTTTGTCCCCTTTGTTGGATTGTTAGGGAGTTAAATGTTGTTAAATCAATTGTTGGTTTTTTGTTTTGATTTCACGCACCTACATGTCGGCTATAGGTTGTTGTGCGTGTATAGAATTGGTTCGTTTATTAGAATCCACGGGAACCTGTCGTTGGATGTAATTAAGGTGTTTTCACTTATTTGTCATCACGATGTGCGTTTGATTTAATTCTTATAATATAAATAAATGAAAGCAATAAATTGGCAATTTCCACAACATTACGTATTTTAAAGACTTAATATTTATGTTTTTATATTTTATAGAGAAAACCATTTTTTTAGCAGACAGGCTGATGGCCCACTTTTTAGACGGTAGTTACCGTCGCCTATGGATGTTTGTGATGCTACGGGCATCGCGAACACGTTGATGTTCCATAAGGGTGCAGGAACCTGGGCCACTAATGCTGAAATACACCTTAGGTTTATTATGGCGGCGTACTTATAAACCAAGGGTGGTTGCCATCCAGACGGGCTTGGGACCCTTTTTTTACCGGGGGGAAATCCATGCACCATTTAGGCAGTTTTTCTTGCTTAGTGTGCATATTATAGCATAATTTCCATATACTAATGAATAAGGAAAACATCGTGAGCAAATCTGCATATGGAGATAACCGATGTATGTAACCCGCCATTCCGCCTTGGACAAGCGTGGGTATACTATCCGTTCTCTCAGGTTCCAGTCCAGCAGGGAGACGCTATAAGTAGTAATTATTAATATGTTAAATACTAGTACCGAGGGGTAATTTAGTATATTAAGAATTTTTATTCGTGCAGGGGCGGAGAAAAAATACTGACATCGGCGGCCGGGGTTGACCTGTCGTAAAAGGTGACAAAACAACCCAATCTAACTTCGCGGTAGGGCCCCATGCCCGTCTGGATGGCGACCACCTTTGGTCTGCCATAATAACCTTGTGTTGTGTTCCGGCATTAGTGACCCAAGTTTCTGTACCCTTATGGGACAGCAGCGTGTTTGCGATGCCACGGGCGTTGCAAACACCCATACGCGATGGTAACTGCCAAATTCTAAGCGAGCCGTCAGCCTGTCTGCTGCCCTACAGCAATAAAAAAATAAGCCACAAGGTTATGGAAGGTCATGTTTGCGTTTTCCTTAATCGAATTAATAGTTAACTACGTCCAAGGTTTGACTAGAAATAAAATATGTTTGACGTTGTATATAATTTCAACAAAAGATTAATCATAAAATTGGAACAGAGAACCTCTTCTTTGATAAAACATAGTTTATATGAAAAATCGATTTATAGGTAAACATAGCATAATAAAGTCATACTTCAATCGATACCATAATCGTCCGGATGCGACCGTTATTTGATGTTTCGAGATTAAAAGAGTTACGGCAAATTGAATGCATCCTTAATAAACGCATGTGCGCTTTGGAATGTATTTTACATAAATTTAATTTGAGGCATGTTTTAAGGTTCAGATATTTAAATTAGAACTTACCACAACGATACTGAATCAACTTCTATATAACTTGTCTAGCGTTTTATTTGAATTTCTTCGTTGTTGTCGAATAATCATGAAAACATTAATTAATAAATAATTTTAACACAATCAAACGAAAACAAAAAGAATATTTTACTTTTATTTTTAGTAATACAGATCACAAAATTTATGGAAACCAAAAAGTTTCCGAAATCACTCTGCTAATTATAATCATTTGAGCAGAGAAATAAATATTATATTTCAGTAGATATATATAGTAGAGTTACTGTGTGTTCTTTTTAATAGATTATTTATAATTATACCTAGTCAGGTCATAAATTCTGTCACATGTTTAATGTAAAATAATTATAACAAGTTTATTAATTATGTAACCATTCATATACCAAAATGAACTTAACAAAACATAGATTCTTATGACATTAAAGTTTATTCAAAATAACCTCCGTGATTTTGAATACAAGCCTTCAATCTGCGCGGCCAGTCGTCTATCGCAGCACGAACGAGGTCCATGTCAATATCGGCGGCTGCCTTAATCAAGGATGTCTTGAGTGACTCCAAATTGGGATGAGGCTTTGAGCACGCCTTTTCCTCCAAGTGTTGCCATATCTTGTAATCTAACGGATTCAAATCTGGACTGGAGGAGGGCCAGTCTTCGTGCCGGATGAAGTCGATTTCACGCGCCGCCAGCCAGTCTTGTGTGCTCTTCGCTCTATGAGCTGGCGCCGAATCTTGTTGGAATACCCAGTGCCTGTTATTGAACATGGTATGAGAAACAGGTTCCACAAGGTTCGTCAGGACTGTATTTTGATACACAACAGCATTCGTTTTTACACCTTTCTCACAAAAATGTACCTCTGTTAAGCCCCAATAAGAAACTCCCAACCATACCATGAGCGAGGATGGAAAATGATCTCGTTGGACACGCGGAATACGGTTGCTCGCTTCTTCACTACTGTGTGCGTACACCTTATCATTTTGTTTGTTGTGGCTCTCTTCTACGGTAAACATTTTTTCATCCGAAAAAAGAATTTCCCGATATTTTTTTCCCGCGTACCGCTTCAACAAAGCGCGGCATCTCTCCAGTCTCAGGTCCATTAGACGAGCATTCAAACGATGTCCTGTTTTTCTTCGATATGCCCGAAGCCCTAAGTCTTCATTTAACACCCTTTTCACCGTGGTTCTGCTTAACCCCATCTGAAGGGCCAACAGGTTCTGCTTACGTTTGGGATTTCTTTGAATTCGTGCCTTCACAGCTTTTATCACTGCTGGAGTCCTAACAGACCGAGGGCGACCACTTCTTGACCTGTCATCTACACTAGAGTCTTCATTGTATCGTTTGATGGTACGATAAACGAATCTTTTGGTAATATTTAAATTTTCAGTATGTTAAAAATTTGAATTGGCGCGTAACCGCAACGATGCAACGCAATAACTACAACACGGTCTTCTTTAAGCGTCCACTCCATATTTAAAAATGAGTAAAATTCTAAAAGTTATACATTTTTATTTTCATGAACAATTCGAAATTCTAATTCAATAAACTTTTTTGTGGCCAGCATTCTAAAAGAAAAGTTTTTACTGTGTGACAATACTTATGACCTGACTAGGTATTTACTTGGGACTGATTCATTACACTTAAACCTCCTTACTGGGTAATCTCCACGTCAATTATTGTATTTCTTATGTAGCATTTTCACTTTAGTTCATAATTTTATTGTCAACCGTCAACGTTAAATGGTTTCTGTAGTCATAAATAATATTGTTCTAAACGGCCACTGGTGTTACACTGTATTGTTTTTTCTTAAATTTGCAACTTTCTTAAGAAGGGCAAGGTTCTATTTATTGGTTGTTCGAGCGTTATAACCGAGAAGAATATATTTCGGGTTTCAACTTACATTTTTTTAATAATTTTCAACATCCTATAGTTTCAACTTAGATTTTTATATTATTATGAAAAATGATATAGGTAAATTATTATATAAAATTTGTATGAGTTTTTATATTTGATAATTTAAAGTTACTTAATAATCATCATATTCCAGCGTCTTTAGAAGCGAATATTATCGAGTATACCTGATTTTTAATTTTAAAACAATACTCATTATGTCATGAATATAAACCCTAGCACTTCAGGCCCTGAAAGCGCTTCAAATGCCTCTCTTAAACTATATATTATATTCCATGTTTGTTAAGCTAAAATAGTTATTTAGGCCTTTGCCTACGGTGGTGTAATCAATTAGCAAATAAAGTGGAGCCCATTCCACCCATCGGGTGGAATATAAATAAAACGTTAGATTCTCGGGATATAAGGCTTAATAAACAATATATTAAAACAAAGGGGCAGGGGCCGGGTAAGAATACTAACTCCTGCGGCCGTCGGCTTGTCGTAGGGTCCCAAGTCTATTCGATGAACCCAAGGTGGAGGCGCGCGCCTCTGAGGCGATGTACGGAGTAGTTGAACACCTCACTACCCCGTGCAGGAGACGAGGCCCAGACAGACCGGGCCAGCACTAGTGTGGGGCTGCGGAAGAATTTGATTTCCCGCGGCCCCGCGCGCACTTGTGAGGAGACACCGGGGTGGTTTTAGCTGGTAAGAGTCCGGCACACCCCTCCGCCTTTCCCCAGGCGGAGGTAGTCCATGAGGATTATGAGGATGATATGGCATGCCATAGTGGCACTTGAACCTGGTATCTCTAGATTAGTCTCCAAGTATCCACTCCACTGAGCCACCAGGCGTATTTACATATATATCCTACTTAAAATAAATATAAACTTATCTACAGAAGTAAGTATCTAAGTATAAGAAACATAATCTATTTATTCTTAACATACGTGATAGACTGGAAGGTGTTGGTCAGGACCCTCAGATATGAGGACTACGACTGGAGGAGGAGGGGTATCTATATATATATCTAAAAATTGTTGATTTCTTATGTCTTAGCTAGGCTATGCAATAACCTATTATTATCTAAAATTTAATTATTTTTTAAGGCAATCTTAAATAAATTATATGCAAACGTCTTTAGTTAGCTTAAATCAGAATTCCCGACACACTTTAGATGTTGTTTTACACAGTTAATTAAAAACTATCCTCCGCCCAATTGTTCCACTGCTATCATGCTTTCTTTTCTAACAGCCATCCAACTGGTCCGTTTTTAAAATAACTGTTCACAAAACGGGTTATGCACCAGACTATTCTTATTACTCATAAACGTAAATAGCGGTCCTAAAATGAACCATTTTAGTTCAACCCTTTAGAAATTATGAATAATTACACAAGATACCGTATTAGGACAGTTATACAAATAAAATGTCTGTCCTTGAAAAGAAAGTAACTAACAATGTATCGAGTGAAAGGATTGTTTTCTTTGTGGTGCGGAACGAATTTTAGACGAATTGAAATAAACCGTTGCTTGAAACTGTAACAAAATTACTTTGGAAAGTTTTATACAGTACTTTTGGTTTTTAGAAAAATCAAATGCTTTGTTTGTCACAGTTTAGTGATTAATACATTTACCAGAGTAATTTATGAATAGTAATAGATTTTAGGAATTTTCAGGTAAGTTTCATGTAAGGGTCATATTATCTCCAACAATAATCATGCATTTTTGAGAAACAAAAATGAAATGAATTTTATTTACGTATGACGTCACCACGTATACTAATATAGGTTGGCAGCTCAATTAAACGCTTAAGTAGTTCGTACATTTTATACATATAATAAATATAGAAATATACTTATTTAAATAATTAAAGCAATAAAATAATTTTGACTTGTAGATGACAATGTACGTCAAATCGGACGAGTAATATATATTTTTGTAATAATGAATGAATGAATGAATATACTTTATTGCACAACACACAAAATATATACAATATAGGACAAAACAAACAAAAGATTGTACAAACGGCGGCCTTATCGCTGGAGGCGATTTCTTCCAAGCAACCTTAGGATGGATTTGAGACTGAGAGGGCTGAAAGTGGGGTAGTGTTGCATATTCATTTAAAACGAATACATAAATACAGACAATACATACAATAAATACATACATACATACATAAATACAGTGCAAATAATATATAAAAGCAAACATATAATCCGGGGAGTAATTTAAATAGCCTGTCAGTTCTATTACATAGAAACGACAAAAAGCAGGCAAAGGAAAACAACATACAAGAACACTTACAAATAGTTTTCCAGATAGTATTCCCTTACAAGTCTTTTAAAGATCGGGAGTGATTTAGAAAGCCGGATACCTTCCGGCAGAGAATTCCAAAGGCGGGTGGCCTGAATAGTGAAAGACTTCCCAGAGAAATCAGACAAGTGATGAGGTATTTTTAACAGCCGGTTCTCCGAAGACCTAAGATATCTTAAATTAGCAGTGTGAAGGAATTGGAACCTTTCCTTAAGATAAGATGGGGCTTGTGGATTTAATAGTATGTTATACAAAAACGAGAGGACATGAGCATTCCGACGAAGATGTATAGGAAGCCACTTGAGCTTAGCACGAAATTCGGAGACATGATCATACTTGCGTAAACCAAATATGAAACGAATGCAGAAGTTTTGGAGTCGCTCAAGTTTATTTAGTTGGCACTCAGTGATATTAAGATAGCTGACATCTGGGTAATCTAGGATAGGAAGAAGAATAGTAGTAGTAATAATATCGAAAGGCATTAGGTAAAACATTTTTGTAAAGTATTAGATTTAATTAACATACGTTAATGTTACACTACACTAATATTATAAATGTGAAAGTATCTTTGTCTGTTACGTTTTCATGCCTAAATCGTTGAACCAGTTACGACGAATTTCGGAATAGAGATAGATTGGATCTTGGAGAAGGATATAATCTATAATACTTTTTTTTTAATTTATAGGCAGAACAACGTCAGCCAAATCAGCTAGTATACAATAAATACAGTTTTTAGGCTATGTTTATCAGTACATCACATCACTAAACACAGGTTGTACAAATATTAGGTGTAAAAGTTATTATCAGAAAAAAATTATGCATTGATAATTAATTATATGAAAATTTTACTAGTCCATATCACATATAGACTACGCCACTCCTGTTAGTCGTCATACGTTTTTCTCATCTCTTACATACTCTAAATATCTTTTCCTTTTCAATTTATTGTTATATATAATATCCGAATTATTTTGTTCTGTAAAAATAATCTTTTATACAAATCCTAAGCAATTACATGGAAGGAGCTCGTAATCGGCTTACGATTACATGACAAAAACAAGGCAACAGATACCCTAAGGAGATTGACTTGTCTTTAAATGTAAGCCTACATAAGACAAAATCTTCCTTAATCCTACCCTGTCTTTATTCACCTACAGGATTCCGGCTATTTGGGGACGGATTTGGAATAGATTAAAAGCTTTCCATTTAGCATTTCACTTGTTTATTTTTATTTTACTGTCATTTGTTTGACACTTCGGTGAATTATGTCACTTTGAATTTGAATTAAAAATGTTTAAAAATGGATGCATCAATTGTATAATGACGCAGTTAGTGGTGCTTTGGAGATAAAAATGTATCTAATATTAACGTGTCTATATTTATTTTTTTTCTTAAAAAGTCTAGTTAGTTTAATTTTATGTCACCAGCAGATATAATTCAATGTAATTCAATAAATATATTAAAAATAAATGATTTTTTAGCACCGAATCCTAGTTATATCTTAAATAATCACTGGTAGCCGATGAGGACTGCGGCTTTAATAAAGTAAATGATAGACATTTTCGACTTTTCGGCTTTTCCTATCTGACCACAAATTTCGATGTACAAGCCCATAGTCTCATTCATATTTTTTAGAGTTACCTGATCACGTTATCTTGTGCCTCAAAGCCTCTTATTCGACCATTTCATTTTCTACTAACTTTTTATGAAAATAAATGTAGATTTATAAATATACAACGGGGTCGATACCATTTCAAAATACTGTCGCGGATTGGCTATTATCGATCGTCCTTTTCTGGCCGACGCGGTCACCCCTGATGCTAGGGTTGTCACCACTAGAATAATATAAAAATATTACCGGTACATTTTGGAGGCAACAACATAGGAAATCGGATAAGCGATCGGTATCAAGTAGACACAACAAGCTATATACCGGAAAGAGTAGCGTGCCTTGGGAAAGGCTTATGTCCTGCTGTAGACTTTAAAATCTGTTAAGTCTATTAATTTTAATACTAAGCCCCAGAAAATTAGAAAACATTGTATTCTAAAAGATGATTCAACTTCCCGTTTCATTATCATCATCCCAGCATTAAGTCCCGGGTGCAACCTAAACCTTCGCTTCGGTGCCTTGGGTCTGCTTTCCGACTTTTTCTTCTTCACTTCGCACGGTCTTTGACATCTCTAGTAGTCAGTCCATTGGCACTCATATGACTTTTTACATCGTGACTCCGGCACTTTTTGGGTATACGCCTCCTACCCGGGCCCGCCGAAAGTGGCATAACTAGACATTTGTTCCCCACACATACAGCCGGATGCCATAAAACGTGACCATACCTACGAAGGCAACAGTTTTGCAATTTATCCGCAATGTCAAGGACATGAAGGCTGCCGGAGTTCCTAACGCGTCACTCCATACATCCACCGCAGCATACTCATCTTCGTGATACGCAGTTTTTGCCTGTGTTGCTCTAGCATCGGTATAGCCGTGTAAAAGAATATGATGGTTTAAACTTTTCGTTTGACCAGATATATATCTTTATAAGGTTAATGTCATAAATGTAATATTATACCTAGTCAGGTCATAAATTCTGTCACATGTTTAATGTAAAATAATTGTAACAAGTTTATTAATTATGTAACCATTCATATACCAAAATGAACTTAACAAAACATAGATTCTTATGACATTAAAGTTTATTCAAAATGACCTCCGTGATTTTGAATACAAGCCTTCAATCTGCGCGGCCAGTTGTCTATCGCAGCACGAACGAGGTCCATGTCAATATCGGCGGCTGCCTTAATCAAGGATGCCTTGAGTGACTCCAAATTGGGATGAGGCTTTGAGCAGGCCTTTTCCTCCAAGTGTTGCCATATATTGTAATCTAACGGATTCAAATCTGGACTGGAGGAGGGCCAGTCTTCGTGCCGGATGAAGTCGATTTCACGCGCCGCCAGCCAGTCGTGTGTGCTCTTCGCTCTATGAGCTGGCGCCGAATCTTGTTGGAATACCCAGTGCCTGTTATTGAACATGGTATGAGAAACAGGTTCCACAAGGTTCGTCAGGACTGTATTTTGATACACAACAGCATTCGTTTTTACACCTTTCTCACAAAAATGTACCTCTGTTAAGCCCCAATAAGAAACTCCCAACCATACCATGAGCGAGGATGGAAAATGACCTCGTTGGACACGCGGAATACGGTTGCTCGCTTCTTCACTACTGTGTGCGTACACCTTATCATTTTGTTTGTTGTAGCTCTCTTCTACGGTAAACATTTTTTCATCCGAAAAAAGAATTTCCCGATATTTTTTTCCCGCGTACCGCTTCAACAAAGCGCGGCATCTCTTCAGTCTCAGGTCCATTAGACGAGCATTCAAACGATGTCCTGTTTTTCTTCGATATGCCCGAAGCCCTAAGTCTTCATTTAACACCCTTTTCACCGTGGTTCTGCTTAACCCCATCTGAAGGGCCAACAGTTTCTGCTTACGTTTGGGATTTCTTTGAATTCGTGCCTTCACAGCTTTTATCACTGCTGGAGTCCTAACAGACCGAGGGCGACCACTTCTTGACCTGTCATCTACACTAGAGTCTTCATTTTATCGTTTGATGGTACGATAAACGAATCTTTTGGTAATATTCAAATTTTTCAGTATGTTAAAAATTTGAATTGGCGCGTAACCGCAACGATGCAACGCAATAACTGCAACACGGTCTTCTTTAAGCGTCCACTCCATATTTAAAAATGAGTAAAATTCTAAAAGTTATACATTTTTATTTTCATGAACAATTCGAAATTCGAATTCAATAAACTTTTTTGTGGCCAGCATTCTAAAAGAAAAGTTTTTACTGTGTGACAATACTTATGACCTGACTAGGTATAATAAATAGCTTCGAACCGCCAATTGCCTTTACATACGAATTAAATATAATATTTTTAAAGATTAAAATTTGCTCGAGTCATCTATCAGCATTTTCTGGAGCCTCTTCTTCCTCAACGTCTATGTTGCGTACTTTTCGGGTTTGGAATAAGCTTCTGGTTGAAGTTTTCTTATTGCAGCACAAAATGAAGTTTTTCAAGAAAGGTCTTATAGAGCTTATTCGGGTAGTGCATTGGTAATACCCCCCGTGTTACAAACGTCCTTAGCTGACGGTGACCACTTGCTGTCAGGAGGGCCATTTGTTTGCTAAACTCCAGCTACAAAAATCTTTTTCGTTTCCATGCAAACCCTAACTGAATGCGAGTGTTAATTCATATATGCCTCGTTAATTTTCCTTAACGCCCGCCCGATGGACCCGCGGCGCACTAATGAATTTCAATTTGTTCCTGATGTTTTCATGAAAAAACGTCAGTCACTCGACACCCGTTCGGTTGGGTTAGTATTAGTGTTAATACAATTTTTTTAGGATTTTTTTTTTCACTGTGAAAATTATATTTTGTTATTCAATCCATTTCATTTTTAACTTTATATTTTTAATCTACCTGTACGTGTTTTAATACATGTTTCTTTTTATAGTTTAACTTACACTTTTGTATATATAATTTATACTATGACAATTATTTTAGTACTATATTATACAATTTGTTACCTATATACGATATATTATCCTAGGGTATCCAAACATTTACCAATCTAAACGGCAAATTTCAGCAATTTATTATTTTTAATACGATATTTAATAAGACTCTAATATTATATACCTATTTAACTTCATACACACAACTTGGCGTATCTTTCTGAGTTACAATAACAAAAATATATTTCATATTTACAATTAAATATCGACTTGATTACCTATATCTAACGTCGAAAAAGATAAACTCGTTTATTATCTACATATCTAATATTTTAAATAAGCATAGTATTTAAATTGAAAAATCCTCAGACTTTAATCATTTTTAACTATTTGTCTCGCCTAAAAATACTCGTAGTTTCGGAGTTTTTTTTTTATTATATTGATTAATTTTTATAACTAAAACTACATTACTTGCAAGGGCGACATCAGCTTTTTTGTCTTATGTCTTGCGTCTGGGTGTTTATGTATAATATGTATTTATTTACAAAAAAAAAAGTATATAATTAGTATATCAGTTATCTAAGGCCCATAACACAAGTGCTACTTAGTCTGGGACTAGATGACGCTGTGTGAATTGTCACAAAATATTTATTTATTTATTTCTGTAGGTTTAAAATAATCCAAGTTGCCAAAAATTTAATGGCTCAAACCCTACAAAACTTTTAGGAGACTTGAAAAACTAAGAAACTAGGCGACGCACATCATAAGGTCTTACAAAAATTCAAAAGAATTGT
Organism: Malacosoma neustria; assembly: GCA_963693495.1. Lineage (NCBI taxonomy): Eukaryota > Metazoa > Arthropoda > Insecta > Lepidoptera > Lasiocampidae > Malacosoma > Malacosoma neustria. The sequence goes on along the minus strand of OY856387.1, from coordinate 12,886,015 downwards.
TCAAATTGTTGGATTCTGCTCCAAACACGTTCTTATAATATATTTAAAATCCAGCTGAATGTAGTAGGAAGACGAAGAACAAGGTTGTAATATAAAAAGGAGATAAAAAATTTACCAGTTGAATGATGTAGATAACTCGATCTTTATCGGTTTAACTTCATTAAAACAAAATTTATAAAGCTAGCGTTGTATAGGTTAACATTCACCAACGCGTGTCCTAATTATTAAAATTATTTTGTATATATACCGTCACGAGTTTTGAGCTGGCTTTGAATGTCTGTCTGTATGTCTGTTCGGCGGGGGAAGCGGGGTGCGACATATGAGAGTGCCACCGCCGGCGCCGTATTGGTTTATCAATCGCTTGCCGCTCCCGCGTACCGTCTGCACGCCTGCGTCATAATAATATGATTCATAATAATAATGAGTACGAATGTACACATGCGCAAGTCTCCCCACAACTTTTGCCGAGCGCTCAAAACTCGTGACGGTATGTATACTAACTAGCACATCTACTTTTGATGTATTTTAAGATATAGATATAGATTTTGCATACTCCTGCATATATCAGACATATAGTAATAAAAACATTGATTGTTAATATCAAATAATTACAATTAACAATTTATACGTAATATATAAAATTATAATTATTTAACGATTTCCAGTAGCGTTCTTCTTTTAAGTCTTATGTTATCTTCTATAAATTATTGTCGCCTTTTATTTAATATAAACTTCTTAATAAACTAAACTACTTTCTTCACACACCCTCTCACATTCACGTGCAACCGCTATAAACAAAGAGCATATATTCTTATTTTGGACAGTATATTCTACCCAATGTTGAAAATTGGTGCAAACAAGTGAAATCTCATTGTAAGACAAAAATACAAGATTGGATTTTAGTTTCGACTTCTATTACCTATACATTATAAATTTGATATTAGCCTACCATATTTGGAACATAAATTTGAACTATATTTTAGTAATAAACAATATACAAACGATGGCAATGAAATTTATTTCAGAAAGTTCAACAACCCTTATGAAAATTGATAAAACGCGGAACCGCGGATCTCATTTGTATTCGCGGGAACACCTGTTACAAAATTGAATAAAGCGAGACGAAAAGAAAGTTATGGTAATTCGAGTGGAGTAAGTGCTGGGCCAAGTGCACAAGTTGACAGCCGAGCGGTAGTGTTGCGGGTTGCGGCACTTGTGGGTGAGAGTTGGCCACACCGCGGATACACTTTACAATGGAGTAGTTTATAGATTATTTATTACTGAAATATTTTGTCTGATTTAATGACTACTGTAGCAGTTTTACAGTTATAACAGTCGAAGTCAGCGAGACCATTCAACATGTCTTGTGCTTTTAGAATGCTCGGTGCATGACCGTGACAGGTGCGACCTGGAAAGTGTCACATAGGCCAAGCTCACCAACCTCACTATTAGCGAGCTTATGACCAACAAGAAAACCAATCCGCACCTGGAGCAGTTTTGTATGAAAATTATTAAAATACTCGTAAAGAGGAATAATAGGGTCTGTTTTCCGACAAACCATTAAGAATATATCACAAATGTAATAAAGAAAAGTAGAGAAATTGAAAAAAAAATTTGTAAAGTTCAAAAAATATATGTTTAAAGATTAATATAAATTAGAGCGTCATCTGCCTTAGTAAATAAATGTATAATTAACAGCAAAACAGAAATTGTAGTAGAATTAAGTCAGTTAGAAGTAATAAAAATAAAAAATCAAGACAATAAATATGAAAATATAAAAATAAACAAACAAGAAAATCAAAATTATAACAAAAGAGAAAACATAAATAATAGAGAAAAAGCAGAAGCAAAAAGAAACAGAAAACGTAGTCATAAGTTAATTGTACAAAAAGTACTTAATTCTACAGTACAAAAAGAAAGATAAAATGTAATAGATTAAGTTTAAATGTAAAAATATTAAGACCCGGAAAATAACTGCCGCAGGGTGAAAAAAATAAACAAAGCGGAAAAAAGAGCCGGAGAATTTAATAAAAGACAAACAAATTACTAGCCACGCTAGTTAAAACAAGACGCCAAAAAAAAGCAGTCGAAGTAAGTATTTTCGCTAGTGGCATCATGAACACGGTACTGACCCATAAGGGTACAGGAACTTGGGTTACTAATGCCGGAACATAACACAAGGTTATTATGGCGACATACCTAAAACCAAAGGTGCTCGCCATCCAGACGGGCTTGGGGCCCTATCACGAAGCTAGAGCTGTTTTGTCGCCTTTTACGACAGGCCGACTCCAGCCGCAGAGGTCAGTATTCTATTTCCGCTTCTGCACGAATAGTAAAGACTAACGTGGTTTGAACATTTATAGGAAAGGTACTGATTATGATGTAAAATGTTACGAGCTTAGAGTATACATAAGCAAGCTAGCTTGCTTATGTATACTCTAAGGTTATGAGTAAAACTGTTTACTACGCGTTTCAAATAAAAATAGGATCGACTTTGCGCCATATTGTGAAGTCATAGCATAGGTTTTTAATATTTATTCCACCAACTGTTGTTTAAAATAAAATTAGGAATATTACCTGTATTTATGACTTCAATTCCACTCATCATTATTGATACGCAAATAAAGTTTCGTTGCAAGCCGTACTTTTCAATAGACATTTGACAGATAGAGGTCATTGACGTTCCTATTCTTATTTGAATTGCATTTTACAGATAAAAATGAGGATCAAAGTAAATATATTTGACTATGTGAAAGATGATATAGCGAATAAAGGCACGTTAATTGAGATGTCATGGTGAAGAGGAGAGTGAAAAAAGAGGGCATGTTGTGCCTAGCTCATATGATGTGCGAAAGGAAAAGGCAAGACACTCAACCGTTTCAGGTTTTTTAGAACAATTCAATAGTCATCAAAAAAGGAGCTTCGAGCTAAGTAAGCATATTAAGGTGAATTAAAGTTGCATTATCTATTCCTTACACTCTCACCTGGCTTTATGTATCTAGCCTTTTTAGGTATAGATTCATGTCATAAATGTGTACAGATGACGGTAACTATTCACCATTAATAAGCCCGCTTATGTATCGCATTTCATCATCATCATCACTCAAATTTGCACTTGAGTGCCCGGGGTCCGCTTTCCGACTTTTTCTTCTACACTCCGCATGGTCCTCGGCATCCCTGGCAGTCAGTCCATTGGCAGGCATATCACTATGATCCGTTACTACGTCAAACCAGCACTTTTTAGGTATGCCTCTCCTGCCGGGTCGCGGTAGAAGTGGAGATTATACAATATAATACAATCGGCTACTTACGTGCGGATTACATTCCCCAGGTAATTATTCGATTACCGCAAAACGTGGCCATATCACTGAAGGCGACAATCTTGCAATTTATCCGCAATGTAGATATACTAGTATATCGTACGAGTACTTAAGCTAATAGTAGTTTGTGTGTAAATTTTTGGTCAGTTGAACGTAGATTAATTTAACGCAGAATGTTAATTTGAAATCCGTTTGTTTTGTGACCTCGACGCTACAATAAAGTCATCCCATCACATTCTGAAGTATAGATATGCTGCATAGATATGATCAGATGATCAGATCCAAATTATTAAACAAACCAAACAAAAGTCAAATTGAAGCCACTGAAAAAACACATTAACTCTATATTTTTATCTTTTCAACTACCTCGCGTAAAGTTTAACTATTGACATAGAAATTATTGCATAAGTTAGTAGTAAAATAGTTCTGTTTAAATAAATGTAGTAGCCACTATAATATTTTATTATTGTTTATTTAACACTATGTTTAGTCTATTCAATTTTACTATCAAGAAATGAGCGCAAGGTCGAATGAATTTCTTTAGTGGTCCGTATTGCATGTAATTTTATATTAAGCTTAATTATGGTGGGAATAAATATTTGAACATGCTAACCGATGTGATCTCATTATGATATCATGTATGTAATAGTTATTAATTCAGTATACGTAGTCTGGTCTAGCAACATCAAGTTGATGTTTCCCTGCAGGGTGAAGACGGAAACATTTTTTCCAGTATTTTCCCTAACAATTTCCTTTCAAACCACTTAATAGCATTGTTATTGTGTAAACCTTTTTTGCAAGTTAGTGCAGCTGCTGTTAGACATTCAGAAAGAAAGAAGAAATGGCTACATTAGTGCTGTGCGCCTGTGGGTTGAATCACAATTTCTGTTAAATTCAGCTGAACATTTATATGTATTTTTACATTCCCGGGTTCGAATCACAGGGTGGCATGCACCTCTTAGGCAGTTTTTCTCGCCTAATGTGTTTATAGCATAATTCCGACGGTGAAGGAGAATATCGCGAAGAAGCCTGCATACCGATATCACCTGTATGAGGAACCCGCCAATCCGTATTAGACCAGGGTGGCGGGTACATTATCCGTACCCTCTAAGGGTCAGCCCGAACTCAGCAGTGGGACGTT